>JBAMJV010005379.1:0-109532 GCA_037951105.1 Echinarachnius parma
TCTTTTTTTAATGAAACTTTCACACATCATTCAAACAAAATGTCATTTTGGGCAATATCTGACACTTTACAGGTGCACCTTTAAGAGATTAGAGTGTGGTGAGAGTGTTCTACTGCTTGGAACGATATTGCTATGGCATGCTATAGATTACCAAAGTGTGACCACACAGCTATTCGTTGCCATGGGGTAATGCTTGTAAACAATGTCAGGCGATCCCCAAATTTATGACCTAGCAGTTTTGCAAAGAATTAAGCAGTCGACCAGATCCAGCCCACGATCAAAGACTAAACCAAAGCCAATTGGTCCAGAATCCTTACTATGACTAACAAAACAGCGGGGATGTCATCTCTGTCACTGTCTCTCCTGAAAGGAAATGTCTCCACAAGTACTTCACCATTTCTGTGTTGTTGTTTGTTTGTTTTCAGATTGATCTTCAAGCACCGCCTCATGGTGAAGGCCCAGTTAGGGCGAGACATTCACGTTGACATAGCCAAGTTTAGGGTAATTAGACCTCGATCTCTCTTGTCAAACAGAATTCTTGTCTTGAATTGGTTGAAACTTAATTTGAACTTACATGTAATATGCCAGCCCAAGCATTATGAGGACCAGTCCTGAACGTTTTAACTTAATTTTAATCTCAATCTTAGTTGAAATCCTAATCTTATAATTTTAATCTTATATAGTTCTATTGTACCCATGCACATATACATTGTACCACAGACTATCCTTCCTGTACAGATTTTTAAGAGTAAGGATTATGTAACCTGATATGCAATCTTTAGATTATGGAACTAGGAAACTTGATTTCGTACTAGTAATTTGCTAGACTGAGAAATGCACTTGTCTATAAATTGACATACCGTAATTATCAAAATCTCAATAAAATAATACTTGTCGGTAATTCATGTTTTGAAGAAATGGGCATTTTAAATTCACACAATGTGTGTAAAAGACCTATGATTGTAAAATTGAAACAATCAAATACATTCGCCAATTATTGACCAATTAGTTATAACAAAGCATCAAATGAAAGCTTGTGATGAGGTCTTTCTAATGGTGTGAAAATCAACATTTTTTATTTTTACCGACAAGTGCCGGGTTTTGCTATAGCCGGTCACATATATGGATTTACAGCTCTGTGGCATTTGTTCGTAATGCATGGTGCAAATGTATTTGCATCATTGGTATACTCAAGGAGTTAATCTTAATCTCCACCTTACTATTGCAGGATGAGAGTGAGGACTATGTAGCCATGATGTGGTACAAGGTGGCCAAGTGTTCCAAGGACCAGTTTGAGCAGCTCTCTGCCTACCAGAATGCCATCGAAGCCCTCAAGGTATGATATAAATTGTGATGTTAATCCACATTGCTGCTCTTTACCCAGGAGTATATATAAAGCTTGATTGGGTGCTGAAGTTTTGTCAATATTGGAAAGATATGGATCAATACATATCATCACCAATTCCGTTGCATTACAGCCACAAGTATTTCTATAATAGATCCTTTTAATTCAAACATCAGTGAACATTCAATAATCTCTGGAACATGCAGTTATTACATTATATGGCCCACATTCTCATTAGAGGCTTAAAGGTATGGTGAAATCCAGGCTTTGATTCAGGTTTATAGCTTTAAATATGTGCCTATATACTGATATACCGCACTCTTTTTTTCAAAGAAATCCTTAAGTTGGACAAGAAAGGTAAATTTCATGCAACTTTTTTGCTTGTTTTCGCATCGGCGTTCCATACTGCTAAAAAAGTAATTTATAGCGGAGCAGGAATGTGCGCACGTGCAACCCGGATCATGACATCACAAGCAGACCGCAACACGGAGGAATGTGCATGGTTTACATGCAGAGCCTATGATTTGCTTGTAAAACAAACTCGTTTTTGCTTGTAAATTGAGGCTTAACTGAAAATTCCTAAGAAATTAATTATAGCAGCTTGCAGCAACACATCTGAGTGTAGATCGTCCATGATATAAACTTTAACAAATGTTTGCAAATATTGAAAAAAAAATCGAAATAATATCTCTCTGTCAACGTGAGTATTGCACTCAGCGTGTACGTCTATGACGAGCTATACTGCGATTGCCTTCATGTGACGTCACAAAGATGACGTCATTTTTCTTCGCCCGGACTCAATTTTTTTACGGGGATTACTAAAGTGAATGTAAAAGTTGATTTTTTTTTCTTTTACTGGGTTTTCCGACGCGGAAAATATGTTTTTATTAGTAATCTTCATTACAATCTACCTTAGATACAGTAAAACACAATTTTTAGGTAGTTTTCTTGTCAGCCAACCTTTAAATGGGAGTGTCGTGGTATATTGGTTTGGGCCTTCTTCTATCAAGACGAAGGTCACAGGTTAGATTCCCAACAGTGCTTCTGTTTAATGGGTGAAAAATGCTGTGGAAAAGCCTAATACTGTATTAATCGGAGACCACATTGTAATAGTATTACTATGATTGTTTTGTTTTTATGGCAGTCTTCATTGAGTGACTGGCAGCAGGTAGAGTACCTAATGGAGTTAGGTGTGGCTAATTTACCTTAACGAGTTAACAAATCCTGTGGAAAAGCCTGGGACACTATTAATCGAGACCACGTTGTAATTATTATTATGATTTTTTTTTCTTTCTTGATTTTTTTTTGACAGTCTCCATCGAGTGACTGATAGAAGATGGCCGGGGTACCTAATGGAGTTTGCATTTTTTTTTTTACCTCAACAAGTTAACAAATCCTGTGGAAAAGCCTAGTACCCTATTAATCGGACAGTACATTGTCATTATTATTCTGATCGTTTTATTTTTTCTCTATGGCAGTCTCCATCGAGTGACTGGCAGAAGGTAGAGTACCTGATGGAGTTTGCAGAGTGGCTATACCTCAACGAGTTCCCTCTGCAGGACTCCCATGACCAACTGGAGTGGGCGGTCGACATCCTTCTCAACATGCGGGTCAGAACGCGCAGCGCCAAGAAAAGCGCCACCGGTAAGTTGACCATGCTAGATTAATATTTCTGCTCAGTTTCCAGCTATCTTTTCATCTACTTTGTATAAAATACGTTTGAATTCATGATTGCATTAGGTCTGGCGACTATTATAGCACTTTCATTGAGCACTTTGACCTTCACACTAGAAGTCTGACTCACATCAGAGTTTGCGGCTCGAAACTGATGTTTTTTTATGCGGCTTTCTCGTAATGCCTATCCCAATCTCTCTCTCTCTCTCTTCTGTTTGAGATGTATTTAAAATCTGTTTTGTGAAAGTGAAATGTAAGATTTTCATATATTTCCCACATACAACATTTCTTTTTATATGTTTTATATGTTTATTTATGTGTTGATTTGTCTCTATTTTGATGTAAACATGTACATGACTGCATTTTACTCGTAAATGACGAAATAAAGGTAATTCCGCCTCGGCTGCTATGGAGTCATTTTTAATAAATCTTTATTGAATGGAATGAATGAATTGAATTCTTCTTTGCCTTGGCACGATCTAGGTTCTGAGAGGGGGCGGCGAAAGAAAGTGAAGCGGTCCTCCAAGGCCGGCAGCCCCACCCCAGGGGAGAATCAGATGCAGCCTGTACCACCTTCCCCCGCCCTCACGGACAACAAGACGGTCGATACCTTGGGTGAGCAATCGGCATTCAGTCAAACCAGTCTTATAGGCCACCTGTATATAGCAGCCAACCTGCTTATGGTGGCCACCAAAAGTGCATACAGTCAAACCAGTCTTAGTGGCCACCTAACCCTATCCCTAGCAGAGAAAACCAATGTCTTAATGGCCATCTGTCTATAACAGCCAACCTGCTTATAGTGGCCACCAAAAGTTATCCCTTGCAGAGAAAATCAATGCTTAGAACCTGTCTATAGAGGTCACCTGGCCAAATTTCTTGTTTCCCTTGGATGGTCACTTTACACAGGTTTGACTGTACTTTTGTGACAGAACTTTTGTGGTAATTCACATGGCTTATTGTGTTGATGTTTTATTGCCATAGGAGGCTATAGTTTATTAGGCCATGCCACTAACAGCAAAACAAGTAGTAGATTTGTCTGCCTCTGACTTAAAGAGGCTGGAAGGCAGTATGTTTTCAGATATCTGTTCATTCATATTGTATGTCTATCCTGTTCTCGTCATTACCATTATAGTTAATATCAAGATGCTAGGGCTACTTTTATTTGGGAGAATTATATCATAATGTGATTATATAAGTGCAAGTTTTCTTTTTGTTGCAGAGAGTGAATCAGAATAGATGGATGCATCTCGCTTCATTCCTGTCCACAAGTCGTCAGTCATCGGCCTCTCCGCTTCAAACCTGGACCTGTCCGTGGATGAGATCACCAGCGCAAAGATTCTGTCAAAGATCTTGCTATTTGGGGACTTATTTCGTTAGTGATTATAACAACAAGCTGTCTTTTCCTTTTGCAGAGAGTGAATCAGAAGGGATGGACGCATCTCGCTTCATTCCTGTCCAAAAGTCGTCAGTCATCGGCCTCTCTGCTTCCAACCTGGACCTGTCGGTGGATGACATCACCAGTGCAAAGATCCTGGAGCACCTTGTGCGCGTCCACACCATGCTGGCAATGATCGCAGGGCGGGGCTCAAAGGAACACCGCAACTACTGCATTCTGGCCTGGGGATTCCTTTCTAGACTCTTGCAGGTACAATAATATAATGATAAAATGATGAGAATGATGATGAGGAGGAAAAGGGTAAGAATGAGGATGACGATGACGATGGAGGAGGAAACCATTGATAATTTGGTTGATGATGATTGAGAGGAGGAGAAGGAGGAGGAGGAGGGGGAACTGAAGAGAAGGAAGAAGAAGATGATGGTGGAGGTTTAGGGTAAGAATGAGGATGATGATGAGGAGGATAAAGGTGAGAGTGAGGGTGATGATGATGATGATGATGACGATGACGACACGACGACGGTGGCGACAATGGTGATGCTGAGGAGGAGGATAAAAGTGAGGATTGGGGTAAGGATTAGGTGGAGGATAAGATGGGTGAAGTAGAGATTAAGGATGAGGATAATGCTACTGATGATGATGATGATGTTGAAGATTATAGTCCCTGCTGAACAAGTTTGAAAGGGGACCATGAAAGGGGCTCTGTACTTTGTTTGTCTGTGTTTAACATTTATGACTTACACTTGTTTTGTTTATTTTTCTTCAAAATTCTGAACTATATCTGTAAGAACCTGATGTTATGAATTACATAACTTTGTATTTATTCAGGTGTCAATCACATCAGCCGGTCAGGTTGCGAAGGAGCTGGCCAAGGCAGCCGCAGCCAATGAGACGGCTGCTGGCAAGAGCTCGGCCAAGGGCAAGAAAGGTGACAAGGGAGGCAAGGGCAAGGACCCCGAGCCCCAGAAGGAGAAGCCCAAGAGGAAGGGGCCCATCGATGCGGTGCCGACCACCCCAGAGGACTGGGCCGCCTACGACGTGCCAGATGAGGTGAGAAGTTCAAGTTTTAAACTTTAAAGGGATCTAGTAACATTGTCAAAATCCTCAACAATTACTTGTAACTCTAGCAGTTCTCAGAAACTTTATTGTATTCGTATTGCCAATAGAAGCATGGATTACTTTTCGGATTTCCAAATTTCTCTTCTGTTATAAAGATATGTATGATCAAGGAGGTACTATAGTACCTCCTTGTACCTCCTTGGTATGATTGAAGTGTTCAGATTTATAATTAAAGGGGACCACCGGGCAAATAACAACACATTACTACATGTTTTGGTACTGTTTTGTGATATCAAATAGATACCTAACATTTTGCAAAGGGTTGAGTAATTCATAAACAAAGCAATTAATTTCCACCACTTACGGAACCACTACTATTTCCTGGTTCCTGGTTTGCGAGTGCGCCAATTCTACTCACGCGTACGTTTCTAGGCAATATGATTCTGAGCGATTCGCTTGCTGCACCCGCGGTAGTCTACACAATTCAGACCTCATAAACGCATGCTTTAGAATGGTGATGCGGTTTCCAATTTTTTTTTTTTTTTCTGAACTCATTGATGGAATGGAATACTAAAGATGTTACCTTTCTATTATACAAATATTAGTTTTGGGTGGTGGTACCCTTTAACTTCTGGATAATTATAACTGTGTACAAAGTCAGTGCAATGAGTTAGTGAATATCACTTAGCATTTTTGCCCATTACTCGGTCAATTGACATTCATTTACCATGGAATTTTCACACATCACTCAGTGGACATACATGTATCAGATCACAGAAATACACATCTTGTCAACCATTGCCAGGTTTTGCACATGTCAACAAAGTTACTAGATCCCTTGAAGTTAATTTTCACTGCCATAATATATATGATACAAACAAAATATTTGTAATATTATTATATTGAAAATATATATAATGCATAACAAATAGGGATGCCAGTTGACAGTCCTTGCATGGTCACCTTGAAATTCAGGACAAATCTAGTAATTTTACATGCAAATTGGCCATGGTATAACTTTGAAACATGTTATTTTAAAGACAATGTCATTAATTTTTAGCAGCGGTCTCATACTCCTGGTAGTTTTGTTTTCAAATGTACAACTTATACTTCTGGACCAAAATATAAAATGTTTTTTTAATGTTTTGTTTTTCTTCTAGATAAGGGAGGCTTTTAAACATGACACATCTGGAGAAAGCATTAACAAGGAGTCTATTCTCAAACCAGTAAGTTATTTCATTATAATCCATTGATTATTAATCATGCTATGAGGAAATTGCTTCCCAAATAATAATTGGTAATTATAAACACATTTTGTAAACTTGTATATTTTGTAACATGTATACATACTACAGACAAATATTTAGATATTACAGTCATACCTGTCTATAACAGCCGACCTGGGGGTGGTGCATAAAGAGTTACGGTTAATCGCAAGTCAGAAAATGCGCCTATATGGGCACATTTGATTGGCTCAAGTGTGCATGTTTTCTGACTTGCAATCAATCGCAACTCTTTATGCAACACCCCCCTACATATAGCAGCCCCAAAAGAGAGAAAACAAGTTTCATGGATCCTGTCTTTAGAAGTCACCTGTCTACAGTGACCACTATTCTTGTTTCCATTAGCTGGTCACTATACACAGGTTTGACTGTATTATGGATTCTTTCTATAGAGGTCACCTGTCTACAGTGACCACTATTCTTGTTTACATTTGGTGGTCACTATACACAGGTTTGACTGTATAATGGATCCTGGCTATAGAAGTCACCTGTCTACAGTGACCACTATTCTTGTTTCCAATAGGCGGTCACTATACACAGGTTGGACTGTATAATGGATCCTGGCTATAGAAGTCACCTGTCTACAGTGACCACTATTCTTGTTTCCAATAGGCGGTCACTATACACAGGTTTGACTGTATTATGGATTCTTTCTATAGAGGTCACCTGTCTACAGTGGCCACTATTGTTTCTACTATGTGGTCACTATACACAGTATTGACTATATAATGGATCCTGGCTATAGAGGTCACCTGTCTACAGTGACCACTATTCTTGTTTACATTTGTTTGTCACTATACACAGGTTTGACTGTATAATGGATCCTGGCTATAGAAGTCACCTGTCTACAGTGACCACTATTCTTGTTTACATTTGTTTGTCACTATACACAGGTTTGACTGTATAATGGATCCTGGCTATAGAAGTCACCTGTCTACAGTGACCACTATTCTTATTTACATTTGGTGGTTACTATACACAGGTTTGACTGTATAATGGATCCTGGCTATAGAAGTCAGCTGTCTACAGTGACCACTATTCTTGTTTCCATTAGGTGGTCACTATACACAGGTTTGAGTGTATAATGGATCCTGGCTATAGAAGTCACCTGTCTACAGTGACCACTATTCTTGTTTCCAATAGGCGGTCACTATACACAGGTTTGAGTGTATAATGGATCCTGGCTATAGAAGTCACCTGTCTACAGTGACCACTATTCTTGTTTCCAATAGGTGGTCACTATACACAGGTTTGACTGTATAATGGATCCTGGCTATAGAAGTCACCTGTCTACAGTGACCACTAATTCTTGTTTCCATAAGGTGGTCTTATTCACAGAGTTGACCGTACTGCATGACAATTTTCTCACGTTGCTGAAGTGACTGCATGCCTCCATTTGAAAAAAATATATATACAGGCATCATGCAGCTTCCATCCAACTTATTCTAATTATGTAAAACTATTCTTTGAACTTGCCATTCAGACCCTGACGCTGTACTACCTGGAGTCACTGGTCAGAGAGCTGCGTGCGGTCAGCTGCTCCCATCTAGTGTTTCCTGCTCTCAACATGGCCGAGGTCATCACCAGGGACATAGTCATTTCGGAGACCAGCGTGAAAACCTACCGACTCCTGTAAGTAGATGTTATAGATGTAGTCAAGCCTATCTGTTAACCCCTTGACCACGGGAACCGGGTGGGTTGTGTACTACGTCTATGGAGATTTCAGAATCTCGAAGGGAACGGGTTAACTCATGTATCCACTGCTTGATTTTGCACACCCCATAGTCAGTGGCATAGCTTGTTCGGACGATTGGGGGGCACACCTTATTTTCTTTATTTTGTTCATGTATTTCCTGTTATGTTTTTGTATTTTTTTTTGGGGGGGACAAATTATTGGGGGGGGGGGGGGCACATGCCCCCATTACTTTCTAAGAAGTAACATTGAACCTTCATAGACTTGTCTTTTAGTCGCTAGAGCAGATTTTTGCTGTTGTAGTAGTATTAGTAGGAGTTTAATTGTTAGTAGTTCAAGTGGTAGTATTAGTAGCTGAAATAGTGTGTATACTTCAAGTAGTAGTTGCCCTATAAACCATACTGGCATTGATTGATTGACAAAACCTTCGATTGGACCATGTGATGAGGTCTTCTTTCATTCGATGACACCTACATGTTGTTATGTTGTATACCCATGCTATGAATAATGAATCATAATAATAATGGTTATTCTACATAGCATTATCCCCGTGATTATCATAGGGCTTCATACTATTATTACCTGGTCAAGGGATACAAACTGCAATCATTCCTGCACACAAAGTGCACATTTTCCACTCCCTGGGGAGTATTCCAGCCAGAGTGAACAATTACATAATCAAGCTGATGTTGACCTTTGACATATGACCATTGACCTTTGGCCTTTCAGTGCTGCGGAGGTATGCTGGGAGATGAACCTCTCCGCTGCGGCCAAGTTCCATGAGGCAGTCGCTGGACCAACCAACCTGAGCACCGAGGAACAAGCCAAGTACGTAGCATTTTTGGCCTGCTTAACAATTCAAAACTTTAAAATATAATCTTGATAAAACTTTATAATCACAAAAAAGGAGACATTAAAACATTGCCAAGTTCACTAAAAATTAAACCCTGTCTCTGAAATAACATTTTCTTGTAACTTTGGTGCGATTGCCAAACCTAGTGACAAGTTTCCAGTTTGATAAATGAGATTTTCCTAATTTGCCTTCAAGTTGATAATTCCTTGAGAAATTTTTTTAATTATTTCCTTTCATTAAATTATTGTTAGGCAAGGACTTCTGTGATAAAAAATATACTTTTAATAAAATCACATTTTGGCCGTCCTAAAATATTGCATTTTCTTGCTCTATACTGTATATACAAATGTAATTGAATATTTTTAAATGTTTCCGTCTTTATAATGGCAAGCAGAATATTTTGCATTGATTCTCTTTCATGTGAAGTGAACAGGATTTCTGGGAAATAACACCTTAAGATCTCCTCGATCAGTGGTTAGAGCACCGGTATGGCAATCTGGAGGTCTCGGGTTCAGTTCCCAGGGAAGCCAAACTTTCCTTTGCTCACTAATCCATCTCTTTCAATATTGTGACATTTGACTTCAGGTCACGAGATGAGATAGCCAAGCTGCAGGAGCGAAAGGGCCAGGTTGGGCGGGAGGCGGCCCGTATGGAGGAACTCAAGAGAATGCTGACTGCTGACAACAAGAGCAAGCTGCCGCAGCTGTCTAGAACGGTCATCCCACCTGACCAGAAGGTAGGTCTAGTGGTTGTGTAGCTGACTACTTAATCAAGATATCACGGGTTCAAACCAATGCATCAATATAAATTGTAAAAGGCTGGAAAGAGCCAGTCTATTGAAGAAACCGAACAGAAGGCTGATGGACTGCTGACAACAAGAGCAAGCTGCCGCAGCTGTCGAGAACGGTCATTCCACCTGACCAGAAGGTAGGTCTAGTGGTTGTGTAGCTGACTACTAAATCAAGATATCACGGGTTCAAACCCATGCATCAATATACATTTTTAAAAGCTGGAAAGAGCCAGTCTATTGAAGAAACCGAACAGAAGGCTGATGGACTGCTGACAATAAGAGCAAGCAGCCAAAGCTGTCTAGAGTAATAATCCCACCTGAACAAAAGGTAGGTCTAGTGGTTCTGTAGCTGACTACTAAATCAAGAGATCACGGGTTCAAACCCATGCATCAATATAAATAAAAGAGAGTTGGAAAGAGCCAGGCTATTTGAAGTAACCGAACAGAAGGCTGATCGACTGCTGAAAACAAGAGCAAGCTGCCACAGCTGTCTAGAACGGTCATCCCACCTGACCAAAAGGTAGGTCTAGTGGTTGTGTAGCTGACTACTGAATCAAGAGATCACAGGTTCAAACCCATGCATCAATACTAATTAGAAAAGTAAGAGAGAGAGGATGAAGAAGAGAAGCTCAAGACAATGTTGATTTATTTTGATTTCATGGATGGGTGTCTGATAGTAGGGGCTGTGCATAAAGGGATTCAATTAAAGACATTTTAGATATTTAAGACTCAGTACTGTGTCTGATTTTCTTTGTTTTTCTTTAATTGTTATTAACTCTCTTTATTTCTTTCATCTTTTATTCTGATTGCACATAATGACATAATTGAAATAAAGATATAATAATCAAGAAATTCTACCCAATGTCATTGTATAATTGTGTTTCATCTAATCTAATACCTTAGTCTTATTTTCTTCCTTCTTGTTGTTTTGATTGGAAAGACCGACATAGTAGAGGCTGTGAAGGGCTTTGGAAGGCACTGAGTGCTCTGACATATAGACAAGCCTGGACCCAGCAGGCTGAGATCCTCATCAAGCAGGGCTACTACCAGTCGGCCCGGAGCTACTCAAGGAGGCCTACCTGGCTGCAGAAGCCTTCGAAGACTCCTGGACTAAGGCCTACATCCTACTCAACCTGGCCAAACTGGCCATCTTGGACGAAGCAAACTACGGACAGGCCGTCAACCTGCTCAAGGAGGCACAGGTTAGTCTAATGATTTAGTCCAGACCTATGAATAGTGCCTTTTTGATTGGCTGTGGCATCTTACTCAAGAATATGCATGAATATTGAATAAGTAGAAAACTCACGTGTGTGTCACATTTTCGCCTTTTGATTGGCTGTGACATGATTAATCTACTAACGTTTTTTATGCAAAAGCTGTTTGAAGTTCGGTGCGCACAGAGACTTAGCTTACCAAGGTCTATTGAAGTATTAACTTAATCTCACGACTGCCACAGAGTGGCACTGGGCCTCCACTGTTTTATATATCTACATGTAGACCTCTTTGTGCTCTTATTTATATATAATATTTATAATATAATAATTTATAATATGTGACCCGTCCTACGTAAAAGAACCAAAAGTCGAAAAAGTTGATTTTCTGGATTTGTATTTAGTTCGATTCAGCAATATCTAAGCTTTAATATGTGTCTCATAATGATTCTGCAACGCGGAGTTATTGACGCTTTTCTAAGGCAAATATTGAACGGTCTGGAAATAAGATGCCGAGAAAATAGCTCAAGAAACTTTACATCCATTTCGAAAGTGAAATTAGCGTTTTAAGCAGGCCATAAATGAACCGATTGCATGAATAGAATGTCGTAGCAACCTTTATTCAATTTTCTTGAAAACTTGCATATCAGTAAATATGTATGATATACACCTTCCCTCCAGAAACTGTTGAATATTATCCATGCATTGTAGAGATATGAACAGATTTAATTACAATTTAAGTGGGTTTGGAACAATAAACTGTACACATCGAGCACATGATGCAATAGCGAGCACTTTCAGGTAACAAAAGGGGCTCCGCTCTGGCTCTGGTTATTGTTCGATTAATCGGTATTGACTGGCAGTTTGATTTTAGGAATGCAAACTTGCGTCTGGTGCGTAATGTAAAAACTATTACAAAGAACAGTATGTTGATACGTGAAAAGTAAAACGGGGTATCGAAGCTAGACATTTTGGAGGGGGAGGCCCCAGGTACCAAAGGGGGAGGGGGGGAGGGGATCCGTTGGAACAGGGTTTGTTTTCGTTCTTTTGGCGGGGATGCCCGGGGATGTCCCTTAGAAAATTTTGAAACAGGTGTCTAAGTAACGGAGGCGAGCCTCGGTCAACTTCAAAATGAGGGTATATAAAAGAGTGGGATTGTGCTTTAGCCAACTTAAAACAAGCTCTGAATAGCGTTTTCTGTTTGGTTTCAGGGGCCGCGAAACCGGGGGGGGGGGGGGGGCTGTATTTAAAACAAAGAAATATATAAGCACAAAATAATAATTATAATAACAACCTTAATGTGGTCAGCCCCCCACCCCCCACTTTCAAAACCTTTCCGCAGCCCTTGGCTTTGCTGGAAGTGAGATTCATGAGCGAAGCTCATACAAGTACTCGTCGGTCGTTGTTTTATTTATTTATTTATTTTTTGGTGGTGTGGGGGGGGGGGGGGGGAGGGTATGCCTTATTATAAAATTATTATGAACTACTTAAATATTTAGTACGGCAAATTAATTCTACATACGATTAATGAATGTTATGTTACAGGGCCCAATTCTTTAATCTATATAATACTCACACTCAACCAGTGGTGTACATAGTGTATGAGGTTGGAGAGGGGGGGGGGGGGGGGGGTGGGTGGGTGTGCAGTTAATTGGATAGGACTTGGGTCGTATTGTCATAAACATACTTTGTCAAACTCAATAGGGCCACTATACAATGGAGGCCATTTGGATTACTAATCTCCGTGCAAGCGGCGGCGCAGTCAATAGGGATTAAAGAATCTCGATGTGCGCTGGCCGCTCTTGACAGCTACCGAGATTCCAACTTAGCACAAAGGGGTTGTTAAGAGGCGGAGCTTAATATCGATCGCTTTTAGTGGCAAATAATTTTGGAACGCAAACTTTTCAAACCTGCAAAAAACATGCTTCAAAACTCTGCTTAATTTTTACCTTTCCACTGGATATTTTTACTGGATATTTTGCGTACCGGTAGAACAGATATCAGGGAAATGCACGAGGCAATAATATTTTTTTTCATGCAATTTCAAATCAATCGTGATTTCTGAGGTTCGACATATTGCGACTTTTGGCTCCCCTGAGGATGGCGAGGCACATATATACATTTCTTGCTTTCCTTCTCTACACTCTTTTTCCCTCTTTCTTGCTTGCTTTCCTTTTTTAGCTCATCCGGCCCGAAGGGCCGGATGAGCTTATGCCATGGCGTGGCGTCCGTCGTCCGTCCATCCGTCCTTCCGTCCGTCCGTCCGTCCACAGTTTTCAAAATGCTTCTTCTTCGTTATTTTTCAACCGATTTTGATTCTGATTGTTTCATAAGATAGGGCTAGGAGGGGGATTTAAAACTTCTACACAGAATCGTGAAATTCATTATCTATGGTAATTTATGCAAATTTATTCAAAATCACAAAAAATGCTTCTTCTCCTTCATTTCTCGACCGATTTTGATTTGGTTTGCTTTATCTGTTAGAGCTACTTTGGTACACTAAACTTCTACACAGAATCTTGAAATTTTTCTCCATTCATTAATTATGGTAATTTTTAATTTTTTAATTTTTTAATTTTTGTTATTGTTTTTTATTTTATTTTATTATTTATTTTTTAAATTAATTTTTTTATTTTTTAGATTTATTTTTTATTTATTTTTTATTGTTTTTTTTTGTTGTTTTTTTTTCCCCATGTCCCTTCCGTGGCGTCAAATTTATATTTTTTTCACTCTAATTTTTTTTATTTTTTATTTTTATGTCCCTTCCAGGGCATCAAATTTTTATTTTTTGACCAGTTGAAAAGTGTACCACATGAAATTTGCGATATTTGATGTTGCGAGATGGCGGATGAGCGCTACGTCATTGACGTTCTGGTCTATCATTCTCTTTCTCTCATTTGTCTTACATCTGCTGTAAACATCTTTCTATCATTCGTATATACTCTATGTGTAGTTTATAGTGCTTCCTTACTTTTTGAAATTTTAAAAATGAATGTAAAAGTGAAAATTGTGCATCAGTTTTTTTGTGCATAATACTTCATTTGTTTATGATGTTATATTTGAATGTATCTTTGAATAACATTGTTATTGTACCATGATCATTGTTGGTCTCCGGACCTTGGCATCATGACATGTATACCGGAAATAAATAAATAAATAAATAAATAAAATAAAATGATATTTCTAGGCCCTAGAGACGGACGAGATGTTCTGGCTGGAGACCACGCTGCTGATGACAGAGGCCTACCTGGGAGACATAGAGGACAGGGAGAGGAGCAACAAGGCGAGGGCGCTGCTCATCAAATCGCATGCAGCCTTCACATCCCTGGTGGACCGTAGGCCAAACAAAGCCCGGCTCATCACCTACATCACGGCTGCTCTTGAAGCAAGGTGAGTTGAAAGTCAAACGCTCAATTTGTTTTGTTTTATCTGTGTACAATGATCAATTTTCTTGCATCATGGCGCAAGGCTAGGGCACTGCTCATCAAATGGCATGCTGCCTTCACGTCCCTGGTGGACCGTAGGCCAAACAAAGCCCGGCTCATCACCTACATCACAGCCACTCTTGAAGCTAGGTGAGTTGACAGAACTGTCAACCTTTCTGTTGTCACGGCTCGGCGCTAGCACTTGCCCGATTGCTCAGGGCAAGTAAACAATTTATGTCGGGGAAGTAAAATGTCAAAAATTTTCTAGTTTGGTTACCTGATCATCAACTAACATTTCTATTCACCTCCAAGAGAAAAACAAAATAGTTCCTTATGTGTAAACCTCTTCTAGAAGCAAGCAAGACTGGAGGCCAACAAAGTCGACTTATCTCCTACATCTCTTAAAGGACCTAAAGAATACAACGTACTTTGGCACTTATTCCATAGTTGATGACTTGTAAAATAGGTCTGCCGAAAAAAAATCCATGAAAATAAACACAGTAGTGATTTAAGAATACTTTTCTGATGCCAAATCTCATTTAGCAGCCAGTTTACGCCCCACCCACATTTAGGGTCCAGAATCGGCAGCGTGATTGACATGTGATTGACAATTCATTGGCTTACGTCATGACGCGTCATCTACAGAATTTAGTTCATTAGTCCGTACTTTAGATGACGTCACATTTTGGCGATTTAAAAGGAGCGTTCCCAGGACAATTAGATATTTACTAATTACCCCAAAATTTATTGTTTTCATGAGAAATGACTGCCAAATTCTTTTTCTTCAGGAAAAATTACATATAGAGAGCCGAATTGTGAAAATTAGGCCATCTAGACGCTATAGGTCCTTTAATCCACTGTACCTTGTGGATTCGATCTTATGAATACCCATGAGGAAGATCAATCATCAAATCATCAAAGGGGAATCGTTCTTATTTATAATTCCTTACTAAATGAACTCTCACATGGATTCAAAACCAACCAAAACACTTGAAATACACACACACACACACAAATAAGAAACACAAACCCATACTCTTATTTACCTTTAGATCTTGACGTATATTTTTGTGTCATTACTTTTATGGTTTTATTCCACCGTTCAGACTTGCCACTGTGATGGTGAACCAGGTGTTGCAGGAGTGTCGTGATACGCTGCAGCCCAAGGCCCACTCGGAGCTGCAGGCCGCATGCAGCAAGTTTGGGAGCAGCGCACAGGCCATGATTGCCGCAGGCTACCAGAGGGAGGCTATGCAGATCCTGCAACAGCATGCCAATGTTCTTAGGTACAGTATGCACTGTTTGATAAGTTTGGTTGTTTTTTGTTTTTATGATTAAGGCTTATAATTATGCGCCTCAAATTAGTCTAAGGAGATTGAATGGCGCACACTTATATGTACCTAAAGTAGCAGTAGCAAGCCATGATTATATTTAGTCCATCCCATAGCCATCTTGAGTCAATATATTGCAATCCTCTTTCTCCATCAGGTTATTTGCGTGTGACAGCCAGGATAAGGAGTTGCAGCATAAGTACCTTCTGGAGGCATACACCATGATGAAGACTGCGGTGGCCATAGCAGACGCACTCCTCATACAAACAGAGACACTGTCTGTAGCTTCCGAGGTAGGGAGTCAATGCTGATTAATGAATGATAAATACATGATGATAATGAGGATTTATTATGCATTGCTCAAATTGGAAGAATAAGATGGCCCGGGGCCACTTATAATTAGCTACGGGCCACAGAAATTGTATTAATGCCTACTTTTATTTGCCCAATATATAATGTGTTTCTTTGTTTAGGGCCACCAGATTTAGGTTTCAGGCCACCAACATTGAAAAAAAACCTTGATTTTACATTCCTGACTGGTCCACAAAGGAAAGAAAATAATTTCTAGCATTAGATCAAGATAAACAATGTACAGGTAGTAATATATAACACAATTATTTAATATTTAGTGCTTCATGCAATTCCAATGGTAACGAGTTGGTATAAAATGATGGTGATGGTGATGATGATGATGATGATGATGATGATGATGATGATGATGATGATGATGATGATGATGATGATGATGATGATGATGATGATGATGATGATGATGATGATGATGATGATGATGATGATGATGATGATGATGATGATGATGATGATGATGATGATGATGATGATGATGATGATGATGATGATGATGATGATGATGATGATGATGATGATGATAAATACTAGCAAACCAACATACATCGTTCCCCGTGACCACTCAAATCTGTTCTGTTTACCCTCCTCTATAGATGCGAGCTTTGAGTGTGCCCATGCAGCGCGAGGCTTGTGCGGCCAAACTGTGCCTCAGTGAGCTACTCATCGACATCTTCGCCATCTTCGCAGAGGAAGATCGCAAGCACCGGATGGCCGAGGCACGCAAGGGTTCCCTTGAAAAGGTTTGATTTCATTATTTTTATTATAGATAATGACACATACTGTTTATAAGTTTGTTGTGATATTTCATGAAATTTTGAAATGATTTATTTTTAGTTTATTTCAATATTCCAGATGACAGTTCAACACAAAGCCCCTTCCATACTGCTTCGCTATTAATTATTGTCTTATTTCATTTCATTTATTCACTTTTTTTCATGGAAGATTTTTTTTTTTTCATGAGTGGAGACATATTTTACTGATTTCTTTTTGTTTTTATCTGTGAATATATTTTGTTTTTATTTATTTTGAAATGTAATCAACAAACAAACAAACAAATTAATTATATAAAAGCATTTTTTTGGTGCATATTTCAGCTGGTTGAAGATTTCATTGCAGCCACTCCTGTCATGACAGATATCACTAGAGACTGGAAGGAACTCACAAGGTATGTTCATGTGCTCACTTTTTACTGTACTACATTTTGTTATTTCTTTGTGATTAATTTTGCATGCTGGGCATAGCAAACAACCAACATTTGTGGGTCGGTAAATTAGCACCAAACAAGCTTGACTGTTCACTTATATGTCCTTGGTTTGTTCGGTTTTTCTCATTAAGATGGTGCATTGAAAATTTGTCATGCATACATTTTAGCAGGTATTCTGATTTGCGCATACTGAATCTATAGCCCCAAATTGATGAGAATTAATGTACCTGGAGTATGACCAGGTTCACAGTATTACGTTTACCATGGAAGACTTTGATTTCAGCATAACACTTATTCTTCATAGACCCCCAGCCTGAGCATTTTCAGGACCAATGGGCTTTTAAGAGTGTCTTGATTTGCTGAAAATTTCTTGAATAGCATTTATATGATATATTCATTCATCATATTTGAGAATCTTCACATTATAAAAGTCATTTTCTGTACAATTTGTACTACCGTAAACAGTTTTTACATCATGGTTGAATAAAATGCCTAGTCATATGGAGATCCTAAGCGATACACAGTGAGCAATATTAACACAATTTCCTATTAGGCTTTGGGTTCAACACTTCATGTCAGTTTATTTTTCATTTTAATCAGTTCATTTTCAAACCTTGGTTTGGTTTGGTTTGTGTCTCCGAGATAAACTCTGTTTGTTTTTCTGCCTAGTATTGCTGAATTTTTTACAGTAGTCATATAGTTGCTGAATGAAACGGATCATTTCTATGTGCATTGAGACCTCATTGTAATATTGCGCTATATAAGAATGGAGCATTATTGATATTAATATTATCATTATTATTATTATTATTATTATGTACATTTTACATTTCTTCGCACAATTTGTTTGTTCCCAGTACGGTAGCAGCATCTGCTCTCTCCCAGCTGACAGGAGCCTTGACACTTGGCAGCTCCATACCTCATCTCAAAGCTAAGGTTTGCGCCATCCATTTGACCTTCCTATTTTTTCTTGATTGGGGGGGGGGGGGGGGGGGGCTTGGAGAGGGGTTTGGCAGTTAATTATTTATGAAGAGAAGTATACTATCTTATGCAAATACATTTTTGCTTATCTGGGTTGGCAGTTAAATATCATGAGAAGAATATATTCATTAATACTCAAATACATTTTTACTTATCTGGGTTTGCTGTTGTAATGATGAGAAGTATATTTTTTTCATACAAATACATTTTTGTTTATCTGGGTAGGCAGTTAATTATGATGAGAATTATATTTTCTTATGCACATATTACCTTTTTGCTTATCTTTAAACCTACAATATACTGTATAAGCAATTTTATTGGGCAATTTCTTGAGCTTTGTCTTCTAATTCCTGTACTGTAATTGTACCAGTCCTGTATTTGATGTACATTAGTATAACAAAATGTGTGCCAAGTGCAAGGCATTTTTGACTTTCCATCCTATTGAATGTGGATGTTGTGCTTGTTTTATGTTTGAAATCATTGTGATTTAAATTAGTCAACAAACTATCATCAATATGCCATTATGACTGAATCTAAAAAACAAGTCTAGTGGTCAAGAAACACTTACCATCCTATCGAATGTGGATTTTGAGCTTGGTTTATGTTTGAAATCTTTGTGATTTAAATTATTAAACAAATTATTATTATCAATATGACATTATGACTGAATCTAGTGCTTAAGAAACCTTGATCCTAGTTCGAAGACTATCTTGTTGACACCTTGACACCTCCTCAAAATGTTCTTTAATATGTGGGTGGTAAGATGCTCTGAAATAATTGCCTTTTGTATACTAATGTTGTGTATCTATTTGGCATTCCCTAATGTTATGTAGAAACAAACACAGTAGATATGTGTATACATAGAAATTGCATTTTTGTTGTTCTTCCGTCTACATCAAATTTCCAGGCAATGTACAATCTGGGACGATGCCTGAGAATACTCAGTGTGCAGAGAGGACCTAACCCACCCAACCAGTGGGACGTTCAGTTCATGGTAAGTCACACACCATCGTGTGAGAGTCAGAAAGTCGTTATGGCGATTTTTGGGGTAACCTGAGTTAAATGTACTCTTACCATCCTTTAGGTTGTAGCCTCCTCTATGTGATGTGAACATGGCTTTTATAATATATCTTTGTCTTTTTTATTTATATATAGTTTCAAATTCATTGTTAACTCCTAGAGTGCCAAGCTCGCATTTTTGCAATACACACAAATGCCATAGAGCATTAAAATCCCTGGCACGAGTTAATGTATGCCCAACAGTTTCAGATGTATCTGCATGTTGTGGACAATAAATAAAACCTTTGTAACTCAATTCAATTCAAATAGGCAATCGGGATATAAAGGAAAATCTCACCCTGCATTCTCTTTCATTCCTTATTTCCTTTTTTGTTTTGTAATGACCTTTAACACTTTTGACATGCCCAATTTGGTCTTTTATTAGCTTTTTAATAATAGATGCATTTAAATTTGTCAGTTCCCATTAAATAATAGTGTCTTGTGATTGATTTGCTGTGATCATTGGATACAGAACTTGATTCCCGTTACCACGGAGACGACTGGCAAGACTGCAGCCCCACCCCCTGCGGGTGATGGGGAGGAGGAGGCGGAAGCGGAGCAGGAGGAGGAGAGGGATGATGCGTCACCTCGGGATGGACGGCAGCCTGAGAAGATAGGCAAGATGGTCGACCAGTACAAGGTTTGTATTTTCAAGCTAATAAGATATTAGGGTTTCCTCGGAACTGGGAAAACTCGGCTCCTGTCTCTGAACCTCACAGGAACCGAGTGATGGGGAATTTTGTAACTTTGTCTGAATCAAAACAAACTCACTTTCATCTCTAGCCCTTATTTTTATGCCTGGTTGTTTTCCTCTTACTGATAGAAGTGTGAAAACAGCTTTGGGTGTTCAAATTTTCTTTCTTTTTAGGATATTTATGATTTACTGTGAAAAAAAATCCTGGGGATCATTTCAACAGTGTACAAACTTATGGATATGAGTATGTAAACTGGGTTCCAAAAGAAACTTATCACTTCTTCAGAGCGACACACATTAAAATCCAAAGCATAACAATCAATCATAATTGGGCATAGATTAGATACAATACCCCCTAGCAAGCTCATCTAAAAAAAATTATGTTTGCTTTAGTCAACAAATAATAAAATAAGGTGAAATCGCAAGAGGTCATTTTTCAAAATTCACAGAAACTGCTCGCCTTCCGGGCACAGAGCGCAGTACGGACAATAGCCAGTCTAGTGGTTACATAACCCGCTTTGAAGTTGAATGAATAGCTATTGAAAGTTCTGAATAGACCGCCTTTCGTGGAGGTTCGCAGCGAGCAGTTTCTGTGATTTTTTAAAACTGACCTGTAGTGATTCCATCGCATTTTTCTCTTTTTTGGCAAAAGCAAATTTGTAATTTTAAGATCTGCTTCATAAGGAGAATAATAGCTTATCTATGTCTAAATATGATTCAATTTGATGCTATGGATTTTAGTGAGCGTCGCTCTGAAAAAGTGATAAGTTTCTTTTGGAGCCCAGTTTATATAGCACTTAGCGCTTTCAGAGTGATTTTGTTTGTTTTTCCTGCCAGAAAATCTTGGAAAGTAGCCCTCTAAAGTTTATTCTTCCCGTTGCGATAATTGTTTTTTTTTATTTTCTGCCTTCTTTCTCTCTGTTTGTAGGGAGAGCAGACGGCATGTGAGCTTTACTTGAGTCAGGCCACAGAGGTCCTAACTCAGTGTGTGCAGCTCGCTCTGCAGAACAACCTAAAGGTATGTACATGTCATGTCTGATTGCATGTCTGTCCATCTGTCTGAGTGTCCAGTTTGTTTGTCCATCCATCTGTTAGCTTTGTTTGTAAATCTGTATGGTTTAGTTGTTTGAATATCTGTCAGGTTTGTTTGAATATATGTTGGGTTTGTTTGAATGTACGTGTTATTTTTTTCAGTCCGTTGATCACAACTTCTTCGGTACATTTCAGTCCTAATAAAATAGGCAATGAATATTTAGTGTAATTGTATGTTACTTAACAAAGTGTTATTATACTCACCCGATTAATCATTTCAGCACTCAAGTATGCATATACTAACGTTTATGGGTCATAATTGTCAATCATACAGCTGTCTTCTAATTGACATGCTATTCACTGGACATTGTAAGAATAGCATGCCTGGACAATTTATAGGTGAATGTTGTCAGTATGACCTACAATTATCTAGCGCTCTACCAGAGCTGCCTGGCCATCGAGTAGACACTCTAGTATGCACACATCACCTTTGTTCATTGATTGTAATATTTAACCGCGGTCTTCTGATTCTATTACAGGACATTGTGAGATCAGCTTGCCTGGACATTATAGAGGGGTGTGGCCAGTATGACCAGGCCACTGCCTGCCAGTACCTAGCGCTCTACCAGAGCTGCCTGGCCACAGCGGCGCTCGAGGATGCCCTTACGCGCGCCCAGGTTGACCCCACCACGTCGCGCCAGGCCAACGTGCTGCGCCAGCGACAGCAGCTGATGGATACTACCATTGCCACCAACCAGGGTGCAGCCACCGTGGCCAAGACGGCTGTCGATGCTCTGCAGCAGAACTCTGAGGTATGAACATTCAAAGTATGTAAGTCAAACCTGTGTATAGTGACCAGTGACTATGAAGAGAAACACGAAAAGTGGCCACTACTGACAGGTGACCTCTTAAGTCAGGTTCCATAACAAAGTTCAGTCAAACCTGTGTAAAGTGACCACCAGAGAGAAACAAGTAAAGTGGCCACTGTTGACAGGTGACCTCTATTGTATTTCGACAAAAGGGGCGGGGTTTTACGGGACAACGTAGTAGCTGTAGGTATTTTGAATATTCTCTCTCACTGAGACATTTATGAATACTTAATCATTACAGTCAAATGTGCTCTAGCAACCACCTACCCGTCTTTAAAGACCACTGACCTTGTCTCCGTAGGAAGCAGTTTAGATGGAAATGAACTTGTGATTACCTGTCTTTAAAGACCACCTGCTTATAAAGCCCACTTTCTTTTCTGTCACCCTGTTTGACTGTTTTTATTGGTTTGTGTACATTCGATACTTGCAGGCATGGAAACGTCTCTGTGTGGCACACAATCATCTGGATCTGATCAAAGAACTGCCACCAAACTTCAACATTGTCATCCTCCAGCACACGGACGATAGGTAAATGTTGCATATTGGTTTTGGCATTTGATTCTCGACCATGGCATGTGCGTCCTACAACAAGGCAATTTATCGATAATTGCTGCTCGATCTTAACCCGGGTGTAGTAAATGGGTACATGGCTGGATTTTTTTTTAATGATTGATGCGCTTGCAAGGTAGTTTGTCTACAGCCAGGGTAATTATACACAGTTGTTAACTGGTGGTGGAGGGAATAGCACAGAATGTTCCAGTCCGAGGGATTTGAAATGCTATTGAGGGAAGATTATAA
Source organism: Echinarachnius parma (assembly GCA_037951105.1). Classification (NCBI taxonomy): domain Eukaryota; kingdom Metazoa; phylum Echinodermata; class Echinoidea; order Clypeasteroida; family Echinarachniidae; genus Echinarachnius; species Echinarachnius parma. Next base: position 23,067 of record JBAMJV010005379.1, read on the forward strand.
GTCCTGAGACGTAGTCGATCGACTTATTTTCTTCACGAAATAGCATTTTAAATCCCGAGGGATCATTCCATGATTTTCCCAACAAAAAAGTTAACAACTGTTATATCATCTGATTCAGTGATTGTTCAACAAATTGAAATTATAATCTGTTTTGTGGGGCCACTCACTAGCCACACACAGCTCACTCGATCACAGTTTACTCGTGAACTTACCTATACACAGTCGATCGTTGTATGTAGTTTGCCTCTCTCCGCACTAATATATCAACATGTTCAGATCACTGCATTTCTATCTGAAGTATTTGTTTATTGTTTTCTTTGATTATGTTGATCAGCTCACTTTCTGATCCAACTGTACTGGAAATCGATGATTTTCGTTTGAATTTGATGCCATTTTGAGATCAATGATTTTGATAGCCGTACGTACGAACTGTACCGTACTGTACAGTATAGCGGTACAATACCGTACCAGTATGTGTACATTTGTATACCAAGTACATGTATATGGATATACTTTTGTTGTTGTCGAGCCACCAAATTTCATTGATCTGAAATTCCTAAAATGGGTAACCAAATATTACAGAATTTGTCATGTTTTTCTTTAACGGCAAGCAGATTAAGGATTCAGACCATTATAATATAACATCTTGTTTTTACTTGCTTGGCAAAAAGGCAAAAATGTCAATTTATAGCATTGCGTATATAATATACTTGTTTATTCATTGTGATGTACATTAGGTCTGTTCTGTATGGAGCCTTCCTGGACAGACCCAAGACGTCAGGAGGAGGGAAATCCAAGGGCGGGTCATCCCAGGTCTCCAGGGCAAAGGTCAACCATTGTCTGGTGGACCCTGCGGCACTAGAGAACCTCTGCTACAGGTATCATCATAACAATCTTCAGTTCTTGTTTGTTGCCATGTTAATTGTGACTAGGTCAGGTCTCAAGGTCAAAGGTCACTTGTAATGTCATTGACTCTATATTATCTATTATTATTATTATTATTTTATAAAAACTTGTTTGTACTTTTCCTGCAAGGTTCTGTCAACAAAAGCATAAAGTGATGCAGGTTATGTTGAGCTATAAAAAAAAAAAAATCATCTGTATTTTTTTCTACCATTATTTTGTAAAAGAAATATGTGTACTTTTTCTGTAAGGTTCCGTCTACACAAGCGCAAGTAGTAATGCAGGTTATGTTGAGCTTTATTTCAAAACAAGCATCTTTTTTATCTATCATTATTCAAACAAATTTTGTAAATGTTTGTACTTTTTCTGCAAGGTTCCGTCAACACAAGCAAGAGGTGATGCAGGTCCTCCTGAAGGCGGAGTACCAGAGATCTCAGCAGGCACAGAGGCAGCGCATGCTGGAGAACCTCTCCGATGACATGAAGACGGCCGTCAAGGTACTGTACCCTGTATTTCCTACCCGCTGCCTTGCTCTGACTTGTATTGACTCCGACATCAGTAAGGGCGCAGAGTTTTAATTGGAGACTGACTTTTGTAATTATTTCATGGAGATTACAACACAATCAAAGTAATGTTTTTTCTTCCAAAAACAATGCATTTAAAATAAATTGAAATAACCATTGATTTTATTTGTATCGAGACGGTTTCATTCATCTTGATATCTCTTATTACACTTGTTTAAATTGAAAATGATTTTCTTGGTACCTTTATTGTATATTTGTGGTTGAGAAAGAGACGGGCGCTAAGTCCATTTTTGTACTTTAGAGATAATCATGTTTTTAGGTGCGAAGCCCTATAGAAAAATATGCAATGAAACTATATCTTCCATTTTTAAAATTAATAAATATGGAAAATACTGCTGAAATACTGATGAAGATGGCCGTCAAGGTACTTTAAAATTAATATTTACACAATTTGAAATATCATTTGCCGAAAATATTGCATCAAGTAGGTAAATTAGCTCCGATCTAACGGATGGTATGCATAACTCAATTTAGCAACAACAACAAAATGACTTAACGTCCTTATGACTCTCACCCGATGTTATGATGATGTGTGTTTGGTTGATTTGTCTTGGCAGGACACGTCTGATGATCTGGGTGAGACAGAGCAATGTCTACAGGAACAGTTCCTGGGCTTACTCTCTTCCCTAGAGGACTACCTCAGACCCATCACGTCCTACCTTGAACCAGCAATTAGGTATGCAAGCTTTTATACAGTCTAGTCAAACCCGACTATAAAGACCACCAAAGGGAGACGTCAAGTCATGATGAGTTTGGTCTTTATGAGCAAGTGGTCTTCATTAAACAGGTTCATTATTAAAGATGTAAACTACATTTAAGCTTGTCATGGGTGGGGATGTAGAGGGCCAGAGAAACGCTCAGAACTAGGCCTGTTTGTGCGCACGTCACATCACTTAGCCGGTGTGTATTTTGCACCATGCGCAAGGTGTTCGCAAGTTGGCACAGTATGTCTAATTTACGCATCCAATCAAATTTTCAATCAAATTTCACTATCTTCTTACTTTAATAGGGCTCTGGACACGTCCAATAATGCCCCAACGGGTCGCGGCGCCGACCCCCAACCAACTGATGAGTGCGTGATCGTGTTGGCCGACCACTGGTTACTGGAGATGCCCCTCGAAGCTCTGGCAATCTTCTCATCTCCATCGATCACCTCCCTCACCAGAGACTTCTCCCTGCAGATGCTCTACAACAGGTTCTACCAGGAACCGGAAGGTAATTAACCCCTTGACTATGGGAACCGGGTGGGTTGTGTACAAAGTCTATGGGAATTTTAGAATCTCGAAGTGAACAGGTTAAGTCATTCTGCCATCTCTTTTTGACACAGAACCAGAAGAGTATGTGGTATTGGCATTGAATTGTGATGTAAAGAAATAATTTTAAAAATAACAAAAGCGTTTAGAGTAAAATTGAAAAATGAACAAAGAATATTGGGTATCCTCGTGATTTGAACCCAGAACCTCCAGATTGCTAGCCCGCTGCCCTACCATCGTTTGTCCCTGAAAACCTCTTCAATGTTAATTGATGGATTTGTTGATTGAATTGGCATTGAATTCCAATGTAAAAAACATAACAAAAACACAAACAAAAGCATATTGACCAGAGTTTAGGGTAAAATTGATTGATTGACTGACTGATGATAACTGACTAATTGGTTGATTGAAATGGCAATGAATTCCGATGTAAACAAATAATAATAAACCCAATATAAGTGCACTAACCAGAGTTTAGGTTATATTTGATTGATTAAATGTCTTATGACTAAAAACTAACTGACTGATAGGTTGATTGATTAATATTGAAGTCCTGGAACATTTTATCTTGTACTTTTTTAATGTCATTCTCAAACTATTTCTAACTATTTCAAGATTTGTAAACCTCTTTTTTTTTGTCTTGGTCACCTCTGTTTAGCATCTAACTCAATTAATGTAATACTTGTAACTAAAGAGATTGATGTATTTACTTAAACTACAAATAAAATTACAGAGGAGGTGTCTGAAGACAAGAAGAAGAAAGATGCGGCGAAGGCAAAAGCTGCTAAAGACAAGAGCAAGGGAGTCAAAATGGTGAGTTTATTGACAATAAATATAATGACCCTCAGAATCTTTGACATATTATTGGCCACAGTGTTATTCCTAAAGAGTTTATAATACCCATCGCTAAAAATTAGCACAGGCCCGGTGGCCCGGGCCACAAAAGCTTCAGGCTACCAAATTGTATTATTATCTCCTAAATACCACTGTCCCAAATGGGCAACCAAATATAACAGAATTGTAATGTTTTTTTGTTGTTGTTGTTGTTGTTGTTTTTTTGTTTTTTTTGGGGGGGGGGCCACCAGAGTCAAGTTTTGGGCCACTTGAATTTGACTGAATCTATAGATTCGTACTTGCCCAACTGGGCCACAAGGCAAAAAACTTTAATTTCTAGCATTGTAATACCTACACCAAGTCATTGACTGTATGCTAACAGTTAACATTAAGAAGGATTTGATACAGCTCAGTTTAAATACTTATTGGCCGAATTGTGATAATGTGGTGTCGTATAATGTTTTAAAGAGGGACATTGCTCTTTTTTGTATTTTTTCTAAAAAGAATTGTAACCCTAATATTAGGCTGACCATTGGATGCCTAGTATGAATGGGTAGACATCTTATCCCAGGCCAGTGCTAGACGCAAGTATGAATGGGTAGACATCTTATCCCAGGCCAGTGCTAGACGCAAGTATGAATGGGTAGACATCTTATCCCCGGCCAGTGCTAGACGCAAGTATGAATGGGTAGACATCTTATCCCAGGCCAGTGCTAGACGCAAGTATGAATGGGTAGACATCTTATCCCAGGCCAGTGCTAGACGCAAGTATGAATGGGATGTCTGTTTGTTTCCTTGTTTGTTTTTTATAGCATGGTTCCGAGAAGGTTAAAGGGACAGGTCCACTTTTACAAAACGTCTGAACAGCTTTCAGTTGACGGATGGGGATCAATGTAACACGCAAAAAAAAAATCAGAGCGAACAGCCCTCTAATTTGGATTCTACGAATGAAAAACGAATGCGTCCCTCCATTTAAACTATATATCGGTCAATAGAGGAGTTCAACTGATTTAGCATAATATTACAACAATATAGTACTAATTCTCGTAAAGGTATTGTGAAGCCGACATTTGTTAACGTATGTCACGGAAAAAGATCTCAAAAAGAAAGAATATATAATTACATGTAGTCAGTTTAAGCGATGTTTGGGTATTTTGCTTGGTAAACGCTCACACATTAGTACTTATGCGCGAGTCACGTAGCTAGCGTGGGTCACGTAGAGGTCATGCATACCGATCTGGCACTCCGTGAAATCTATGTACAAACTTACTCACCGGCCGAAAATACGTATGTACCTAATTAACCGACGTCCCTCAGTTTATTAAGTTGAAGGTCTATAACTCCACGAAAAAGAGATTTCAAGCCCTAATTTTTTCAGGCATGCTATTAAATGACATTTACTTTCATATTAGACAATAACCTCGCAACTTTTGAATTTTGGCTTGCAAAAGTGGATCTGTCCCTTTAATACGTTCTCTTTTGTTTCTCGGCAGGTACCGATTGAAAGACCAGTGCCGCCTGGATGCATGCCACTGGACACACACGCCTTCAAATGTATCCTTTTCTACTATACTAAAGTAGCCAATTACGTATGTCTGTCTGTCTGTCTGTCCATCTATGCATTTCGTAGTGCATTGAGGCACCAACATCAAACTTTGGGTAGTGATTGGTGATGACCCATAGAGGTTTGTGGTCTGGGTCAGGTCGGGGTCAGTTTGACCAGTGGTCAGTTATGAATCGGCCAATATTCCACGTTCATTTGCCATGCAGTCGCGTCGAGCGCTGATCATCGCACATGCTTGCGACGGAAGTACCGTGAAAAGTGTGTTGCTGAAATGACCTTTCATTATGTAGTCTTTGTTCAGCCTGGAATCGATACGTTGTAAATTACTTACGCACATTATCGTATGCCTGTCAAATCGGAAATAACACGTGTGCCGCTGTGTGCGCCTGAATTAAGACTATCGTAATTTGCTTGCGAATTGTTGTTTTTCAAACTTTTAAATAATATGGATTTAAAAATTGTAATGACTGATTTTCGAATAGAATTAAAACAAATCTGATGAAATATATGTATTTCTATCAAGAAACGGACGGTACATTCCAAAAGCGAAAGCGACCGTCGGGCGGTGAATTTGCATAGACTATATACAGAGTAGCGGAATATTGTAGGTCCGGCATCTGTGCATTGTCAACACACAATCTACTACATTGTACACACATTCGTGTGATTGTACATGTCCGTATATGCATGACTGAATTTGATCGGTGATTTTTGTTCACATTTTCAACACGATATTCACAAAATAGGTTTCTCTCTGTCACTGGTTTAATTTTCTGAATACAGGCTAATTGTAAATGTTTGCTCGAAGTGCATACTTTGTTGTACTGAAGTATAAAAAATGTGTGCTTTTTGTAAATAACGTGTAAACAAGAAGAGCAAGGAATTAGGGTTATTGATCTACTTGACAACGATTTAATTAATACTGTTTATTGTTTGACATGTGATCGCTGGCAGCATACCTAGGGTTTTTACAAGGGGGGGGGGGGGGGGGGGGGTAGGGGGGGTTATTGCGTCAACCAAAATTTTCGATGGGCTGGGTGTTGGCCAAGTATTTCGAGGGGGGTGTCGGTCAAGTAACTCGAGGGGGTGTCGGTCAAGTATTTCGAGGGGGGTGTCGGTGAAGAATTTTCGAGGGTGGTGTCGGTCAAATATTTCGTGGGGGGGGGGGCGGTGAAGAATTTTCGAAGGGGGGAGGGATGTTGGTGAAGAATCTCGATGGGGGGTGGGGGATTTTTCGAGGGGGGTGTCAGTGAAGATTTTTTCGAGAGGGGGTACCAGTGAAGATTCTTTCGGTGTCGCTGAAGAATTTGTGAGGGGAGTGGGTGTCCGTGAATATTTTTTGAGGGGGGGGGGGTGGTTATTTCCTCAACCAACATTTTTGAGGGGTCAGGTGTCGGTCAAGTATTTCGAGTGGGGAGGGGGGGGGGCTGTCGGTGAAGAATTTTCGAGGGAGAGTGTCGGTGAAGAATTTGTAAGGGGGGTGGGTGTCCTCACCCCCCCCCCCCCCCCCCACCCGGGTACCCATATGCCTTTGAATATGAGATTGAATCACCACCGGGGGGGGGGGGGGGGGGGGGGGGGGGGTGTCGGTGAAGAATCTTGAAAGGGGGGTTTCTGTGAAGATTTTTCGAGGGGGGGGGTTGTCGCGATGAAGAATTTTCTAGGGGGGTGTCAGTAAAGATTTTATTGAGAGGGAGTAACAGTGAAGATTCTTTCGAAGGGGGGTGGTGGGGGTGTAGGAGAAGATTTTTCGAGGGGGGGGGGGGGTTGTCGGTGAATATTTTTCGACGCGAGGGGGGTGTCGATGAAGATTTTCTCGAGAGGGGGTACTGGTGAAGATTCTTTCAAAAGGGGGCGGGGGTGTCGGTGAAGAATTTGTGAGGGGGGTTCATGGTGTCCGTGAATATGTTTTTGAGGGGGGGGGGGGAAACCCCAAAACAGCCCTTTTTCATCAAAGTGAAATTTGAACCCCCCCCCGTGTACGCATATGCCTGTGAATATGAGATTGTATTTTTAATTATACACTTATTAAATCATATCATAACCATTCAAACAGAGATTCCATTAATTGACCAAATGTTTTTTACAGGATAGATACAAAAAATAACGAAATACAAATATACAACATACAACATTATCTTACTCAAAGATCTGGTGACGGGTAATTTGCTAGTATTCATAATAATAATAATAATGTTCACCTAATGTATATTGCACAGCAACTGTATTGATATACTCTCTAGTGCACATTACAAATTTGTATATTATTATCCTGGCTTTATAGCCAACCTGCCTCGGGTGCATCAAGCATTTTAACCCGTTCAGGACGGACTGATTTTGCTACAACATGTATTCTCCATAGACCAAATCCGAAATATTTTCGGGCCAGTCCTGAACGGGTTAAGGAATAAATACCTGGCAGGTACCCATTTACTACACCTGGGTTGAGAGCAGCAAATGTACAGTCATGCAAACTTATCTAGGCTGAAATTCATGCATGCCCATGGTTTACATACTATTATTTGGGGGCTTTTTAAGGATATGTGAATGTGCTCCTCGTTATAGCGAGGTTTCACTGTCATATTATTTATTACAACTAAACAGAGCTGCCAAATCTCCCTGATTTCGCAGGAGGCTCCCTGAAAATAGACCAAGATTACTGCATCGGATTTCATCCCATTAGCCAATCTCTCTGATTAGTGAAATATTATTGTCATTAGGTTGTATATGCATTTGATAGATTTCTCCCTAATTTCTGATGAACATTTCCGTAACTCTTCCTGAATTTTGAGTTACAATGTTGGTAAAGCTCTGAGCTAATTAAGTGATATGTATGTGTGACTGTAGACCTTAACTCCTATCATTCAGACATCATCGATCCTCATTTTGACTGCCCAGAGACAGGTAAATTATGCCCCATTTGAATGTGCAGTTATGTCACTGTGTGTGTGTACTATATGTGACCGGCTATAGCAAAACCCTGCACTTGTCGGTAAAAATCAAATTGTAGATTTTCATACCCTTAGAAAGGCCTCAACACAAGCTTTCATTTGATGCTTTGTTCTAACAAATTGGTCAATAATTAGCGAAGGTATGATTGTTTCGATTTTAAAATCATAAGTCTTTTACGCACATTACATGAACTTAAAATGCCCATTTCTTCAAAACATGATTTACCGACAAGTGCAGGGTTTTGCTATAGCCAGTCACATATGTTTGTTTACAATTCTTTTACTTGGATAATATAAGAGCAGTCTCCCACAATGAGCCTGAAAGTTTGCGACAAGGTATGACCGAAAATTGCATGAGACTATAGTTGTCTCACCCCTTGAAACGGTTTTAGTTCTTGGGACTGAGACCTCTCACACAATATATATTTTTCTTTTTTTGCAGTCATAGTGATCGGAAGTTGAATCTTGTTTATATAATGCCGTGAAACTGCGAGGCAATCCACAAGATTAAAACGTGTTTAATAATCCGGTAGGCTTATTAGATAGTTCATTACATTTATTCGTCTATCCATAATTCTTGTTTTATTTATGTTTTAATTGGTGAAATTGTCTGATTATGTTGCTTTATTTGTTTGTCTGACCCAGATAAAAACAGTCCTATACAGGGTGGCCCCAAAAAAACGGAATGGGGCACTTCCCAAAATATAATACCACAATGTTTATGTTCATCGGATAGGGTGTCCTTTCCAATGAAAAACGATACCAAGAACAGTAATTTTGGTCAGGTAATTTTTGTTTAAGGACGCAGTGAGTGAGACCATGTCAGGTGCCGATTTATGTCGATTTCGACCTAGTCAATGCCAGTTTAACCGCACTCCTTGCCCGTAATACCATTCAGCGAGCATGCCCATTCTCTCGGCACACGGCTGAGTGCACACTAACAACAGTGCGCGATGCTCAACGCTATGAACGGCGGTTCGTGCGATTCATCAAGCGCTGGCTCAATACAAATTGACAAAAAAGAGCTCCTGACATGGTGTCACTCACAGCGCCCTAAAACAAAAACTACACGACCAAATTGACTGTTCTTGGTATCGTTGTTCATTTGAAAAGACACTCTATCCGATGGACATAATACATTTGTTACTATATTTTGGGAAGTGCCCCGATCCGTTTTTTTTTGAGCCACCCTGTATAGGTGACCAAGGATCTATCTATCATATTCTTTAAGTTATGTGTTCATCGTTTTTGTCTGATTATGTTGCTTTATTTGTTTGGCCGACCCAGATGAAAGCAGTCCTATATAGGTGACCAAGGATCTATCTATCATATTCTTTAAGTTATGTGTTCATCGTTTTTGTCTCATTTTGTTGCTGTTTTTGTTTGGCCGACCCAGATGAAAGCAGTCCTATACGGGTGGCGAAGGAGGCCTTGCAGCTTTACCAGAACCAGTTCACAGCCAGATGGGAGGGACTGATGGGGGATGATCATGTGCCAAGGTAAGACCAAGACCACTTTCTCTTTCGGGCCGTCCGCAATTAGGGGTCGCCATAGCGATGTTCCTCTGCTTCATCCCGTATCATACATTCTCTGTTACATAAACCTCTCATATGTACCAGATAACTTAGCCGTCAGCATCCTTATCCCCATAAATAATTATAATAATAATATTAATGATAATAATAATATACTTTTATAGCTTTTATGATATGTGAACATCTCTATGCGCTCTACAATCAAATTAATTACTGACACATTTTAATTTATATAACATTAAAACCAAAGTAATTAAACTAAACAAATAAAGCAAATTAATTTAAACAGTTACAAAGCTACTTAATAGAGAACATTATAATTGTATATTTAGGGGAGCGCATAAATATTTTATAAACTCTTTTCAAATAACTTAAAGCTATCATCAAAGTAAAATCAAGGTATTACATAATTCTGGAAAGTCAAGGATTTATTGTTTGCCCATTATTGACATACAATGTACATGCATGTACGTTAAAATCTGGATGGACTTTGCCTGTTTTGCTAGCTGTGAGACAAAATAGCACAAATGTATTTGTATGTTTGTTTATCCGTTCGGTCACTAGTTTGGGAGAGCTGGAGGATCAGATGACAGAGTGCAATGCCTTCATCTTCTACGGCCTGGAGAAGTTCTTCTCGCACATCCCACCATTCAAGCTGGCTCCTTTCAACCTGTCAGGTTAGTAGCAGTGTTGGGTATCTCGAGATCGATCTTGATCTCGAGACCAGTCTTGAGATCGGCATCAGTAATCTTGATCTTGTTCTTGATCTCGGACATTTCTGATCTTGATCTCAGAGGTTCTGATCTCGATCTTGAGCTGCGGATCTTGGTCTTGATCTTGATCTCGAACCCTCTGGTCTTGGACCCAACACTGGTTAGTAGTTAGTAATACCCCATCCAATGGACCTAACTCCTAAGGGCACATGTTTAATAGGGGGATCAGGGCTGGTATTCAATTCAATACTTGGATTAAGTAAGATATTTACTTAGCATATTCTTGGCTGAGAACTCGACTTTTTGACTTATTTACTTCAGTAAAACAAAATCTAAATGTTATATTTGAAGACATTATGACATCAACATTTTTGTAAGATTTTCAGTTGATGAATTAATCAAATCTCAATTACTTACTTAAGCTTGAGTAACTTGAGTATGGAATTGAATACTGGCCAAGGACTGTAAGTTGCCTATATACTATCCTCCCCATTTCTCACCTGACAAGCAATTAAGAAAGGTCCTTGTCTCTTAGATTCCCAAAATATGGTATAGTTTTTAGGGTTTTTTTGCCCCAAAATGGCGCCATCATTTTACCTGAATATGATATGAGATTTGCCTTAATATGACATGGTTTACCCGCATTATGAATGTCTATAAAGGTTACCTGTTTACAGTCAGGTGACTTTTCTTGTTTATCCTTTATAGGGGATCACTATACAGGGTGGCCCAGAAAGAATGCAACACCTACGATCGTTAATTTCATCAACATCATCGACCAAATGTCATTGTTTTTTGTTTGATTGGGTAAAACATTCTTTTTCCAACACAATGATACCATAAGCATTGATTTTGGGTAAAGCGTATGGATCCTAGGGCCATTTTTCTGAGGCAATGTCGTTTTCTTAAATGTGTTACTTTTTCGTCTCCAGCGATCCTCTGAACACAAAGACATTCTCGCCCCACGGCCTCCCATAGACAGAAGAACCGCATGGCTGCTCTCCCTTTGATAAGGAAGACAATGTTGCGTAATCGAGTACCCCGTACGGTATGGCTCACATCGTCTCAGAAAACTCAGGAAACGACATTGCCTCAGAAAAATGGCCCTAGGATCCAAACGCCTTACCCAACATCAATGCTCGTGGTATCATTTTGTTGGAAAAAGAATGTTCTACCCAATCAAACAAAAAACAATGACATTTGGTCGATGATGTTGATGAAATTAACGATCGTAGGTGTTGCATTCTTTCTGGGCCACCCTGTATATATACAGATTTAACTGCATAGAGTTGTTGGAATATGTTTAATTTCATTTTCACAGAGATTTCTGAACCTGTCTATAGATGTACCTTTGTTTATAGGTCACCTGTTTACAGTGACTTTCCTCATTTCCCTTTACACAGATTTAACTCTATAGTATTCGAAGCGCAGTAGAGTATATATTTATTGTAGCAGCGCTATATAAATGTTTGTATTGTTATTGTTATTATTATTATTATTTGGTGGAATATGCTACATTTTTTTCAACAGAGATGTCCCTGGCTGTTATCCTGGACCTTGTACAGACCAACAGTAGCTTCATGAGACAGTCCAAGATAGATGTGGAGAAGAGGTGAGCAAATTCTAATACCAATTGAATTCAATTTTGTTTTTCTTCAAGGAAATGTACTTATCAGTATATCAAATATAATCATTATTACAAAATTACAAAAAGAAATTTATCAGAAACATACTGGAATCCAATGAAAAGCAGAGCTTGATTGTAAGATTGTGGATCCTTCGGTAATAATAATGACTAATGGATTATTAATAAATAAAACATAGAGAAACTTACCAGGAATATATAATATAAATGATATTGAACAAAGAAAATATGGTTTCCTCGAGATTCAAACCCAAGATCTCAGTAATAAATAACTTATTAAAAATGTCTACCTTCTGTTCACAATAACATGAGATATCAATTTATTCTACTAGGATCCTATTTTGATGACTTTTGAAGTACACATTGTAGACTTTACTTCTTTCTTTTCTTATGAAAGATTATCACAAAATCTTTTGATAAAAAGTGCACCAGGGTCCCGTTGCAGAAAGAGATACAATCGATTGTAAGTTGCAATTAATCGTAAGTCAGATCACGTGTTCTGGATGCACAGATCTGACTGGTTGAAACGCGTAAATTTTCTGACTTATGATCAATCGTAACTTACAATCGATTGTATCTCTTTCTGCAACGGGGCCCAGATATTTTCATTGAAATTAGCATGAAAATAGTTTGTGATTTTATTTCCCTGCAATTGCCATTTTAAAAAAAATCAACACACTTATATAATGTACATGTATTTTACTGATAAGAATTTGTTTGACTTTCTTTTCGGTCAATCGACACTTGTTGTATTTGAATTTGATTCATTGTTTAGATATCATGTACACACAAAAAATATTTCTGTCAAACCTGTCTATAAAGACCACCTAAGGAGACAGAAAGGGTAGTCTTTATATTATAAGCAGGGGGTCTCTATAGACAGGTTAATTTCCATACAAACTGTTTTCAAGGGACTCAATATATTAGTTGTTTTCACTGTACTCTATATACAATGTACTATTATAATTATTTTGTTAAAAATCCCATGAGAACAGGTCTAGTTTTATTACTTTTTATCATAGTGCACCCTCTTAATAAGTTTCAGAGTCAAAGTTACAGTCAAACCTGTCTTAGACGTGGCCCCTGTCTATAACAGCCAACCTGCCTATACTGGCCACGATAAGTGATCCCTTAATTGCAGAGAAAACTAATAGAACCATAGAACCTGTCAATAGAGGTCACATGTCTACAGTGGCCACTTTTCTTGTTTCCCTTTGGTGGTCGCTATACACAGGTTTGACTGTATACACATTTTGCCTTAATTCTGCAATGACCCACCATGTTGTTCTATTCTCCTTATGACACTAGTCATTTTTCTACATTTCAGAGCATTTCAGGCAGAATTCTGAATTTGTACATTTTACTTATTTTTACAGTTTTCATCAAGAAAATTATTGACAGCATTGCTTTGTATTGTCTTTGTCGAAAATGCTACTGACACTTTCTACAGACGAGCGTTAGGCCAAGAAATAAATCCACCAGAAAATCTCAGAGTGATGGAATGGTAACACTTGAAGTTGTTGATTATATTATTATTATTATTTACACCAAGCTTCTGCTAAAGAAATGCTAGTTATTTGTCTTTTTTAGTCGCTTTACCTGTTTATTTTTAGCTCACATCAGTTTTGACCAATTTTATGTCAGCTAAACAGAACGCTTGCCTTCAGTTTGTTCATTTCAAGTTGCAAAAAAAAATTGCTTTGCCTCGTTAGAATCCAGTTCACGTTTTGAGTTTGTCCAGTTTATGATTTCATCAAGTTCATGTTATAATGGTACAGTTTTAACCCATTTTAGGGTCCAGTAACATAAGATTTACAATTATAATTGTATGCAGTTACCTTCTTTTTTTTCGGGGGCTCTTTTGGGCATTTCGGGGGCGAATTTTATTTTTTTCGCTGATTGTATGTTCAATGGATATGACATATTGTTTGACAATACTACAACACACTGAATAATCATATGATCAATGAATTGATTGTGAACAAAATCTTTGTCTAGTGGGATGACATATTGTGTAACCCCACCCCTACACACCGTGAGTTGGAAAAAGAAAAATGCATATCAAAAGCCCATGGACACAAGAAAAAGCCCAATCTTTAACGGAATAAAATGACAATGAAAATGTTGCATTTGTTTTATTGATAGTGCGATGAGATCAACATTCAAAGACACTTCCACTAAATTCATCCCTTGTTTGTGTCTCCACGTAGTCCAGATTTATTGTCAAGTCAGTTGATTGTAGCAAAAGATATTTGTCTTTTTCAAATAATTTGTATTTGTTTGTAGTATTACTTTGAATTTTATCTAATGTTACCCCCCAGCTGTATTTTAGGTTATTTATGTTTACTTTCAAATTAAGTTTACTTGTTCATATTAATAGCAGTGAGCTCAATTTATCCACTTTGAAATTAAAATCAACATGCATACATGTACATATTTCTTATGATTATGCAAAAGCTAGTGTAATATACCATTGTCTATCATTTTAAAAATGTGTTGGCAGTGGATGACTTTCAGTTGCATAAAGAGGTAACTCCCCCCCCCCCCCCCCCTCTTTTACCCATGAATCAAAAATGTAAATAACAAAAAGATAAATACAATAAGGCATGGGTATCATCTTACTTTTACCACAACAGCCTCAGGATGTCCCCGTGCCCCAACCCCAGTGTGAAACATTTAAAATGGTCCCGATATCAAAAGGATGCAAAATCTAAGTTTTATAGAATGACTTTTGCAATTGTTCACGGAGAATTCAAATATGGTAAAGAGTTTTTTCTGTGCATTCGAAAGAAAATCTAACTCCAAAATTACCATTAGGAACGCCTCCTAAAATTTGCCAGAAAGGTACTATCTGCATTGCACAAGGCGTGTGACATCATTGCTGGCAGAAGTTTGCTTTTGTCTGTATGAATAAACGCAACTTCCCCCTTTGAGGTAATTTGACCACGCCCCTGGAATCACAAATTAAAGGGGACAGGGCTTAGCAAGTCATGAAAGGCTTGTAAACTGGTGAAAACATGCTAGTTATTTTTTAATACAAACTCAGGCTGGAATAATGATAAAAAAGGATATTTGACTGTAATAATAGAGTGAACTACAGTATTTGGTTTGCCAGCTAGCCACTTAAAGTTACTACACATCGCCACACCTGTTTGACCAACATGGATTCACCACTGATTATTTTATATTATTATTTCATTTTGCATCAAAATTACTCATTTGACTCATCTTAAATGGGTTCATCAAATGTACATCTTCATGACATATATCACTTACTTGATTTTATCATTATAAATACATTTTAAAAGTTTATTTTGTGGTATATTTTCATTTCCACCCACACACAAAGTACCATTATATTTTACTTGCTGCCAAACCCAAACATGTAATGAATTGACATCTTTCATCCAGTCATAACAAAAGTGCAGTTATGAATTTGTAAAAATTTATTTAAAAAACAGAAAAGATGCAAGTATAAATAGGAAATATTTTGCTGGCTAAAACAAACAGCTTCATCCGGCAACCCTTCAAAGAGGATGTGCCTTGATATACATATAAGGCTGTGTAGGATATACAGTCACTCACAAGTCCATTAGTAGTGCCTTTCAATAACTACACTGTAACGGCTATGGTTGATGGGATTGTAGATCTATGTAAAGGCTTCCTGTGGTTTAATATTGCACTGGTGTAGACCTGACCAGTTTCTTTTGTTCAGTGGGGGATGGTCTATTTTTAACCCCCCCCCCCCCCCCCCTTCCTAAACAAACTAAATGTCTGTAGATCTACATAAGTAGCTTTATGAAACACACAAGAATTATACAAATGTTATTAAAGAGCATTGTTGTTTATGTTTTCAGGACATGATTTGGTTCTGACCATCTGTTTTTAAAGTGATCCGTTAATGTTGTCAAATTCAACCAAAAGTCACTTGGAGCTGTCGTAAGCCCTCCGCACACAGACCCGACTCGACCCGATCCGACTGGTTTTAATTTAGACTAGAGTCGATTTCACTCATTCGTAGCCGATTCAACATGTTGGATCGGCCTCGAATGATCTCCGACTGGCTCTTGCCCGGCAAAACAGGAGTCCTTAGGTAACATATTCTGAGCTGAACCGACTGAAAACCAGTCGGATCGGGTCGCGTCGGCTCTGTGTGCGGAGGGCTTTATTTGTATTGTTTGGTTAATTGTTTGGCTAGTGGTAACAGAAGAATGAAATGGGTTTTGAGTTTTCAAATGTCCCCCTTATTATGGAGATATCCATGATTGAATTGAAAAGCCTCCCGGAACAGTTTTCAAATTTATTCAAACAAATTGGGCAGTACAGGTGATAAAATCTGACATAATGTTTCCTTTTTTCACTAGGTGCTTTTTTCTATCAAACTGTTACACTTCATTCAGAAGAATCTTACAATATGATATTGGTATATGATTGAAATCTCAAATGATACCACTTTTGGAAAAACCTTACGAAGTCAATGGATCACTTTAAAATGACTTTATTTTGTTTTGTTTTGTTTACTTGATTTAGATTAATCTGTTTTTTGTTATGAATGTTGTTCTATGCTCCTTCACAGTTTTCTTTTAGTTAAATTTATTGTTTATAATTTACCCATTATTGCAGTTGATAATTGAGTATTGTATGTGCAACCTGCTAGAATTCAGCTAGACACCGTTACTGAAAGCTATGTAATGACCATGGTCCCTATTTTTATGATTTTATATTGAATACTAGTTGTTGTTGATTTTGTTTAAATATGTTTGCTATTCTACCTTTAATTTTTTCAATTTTCCTACATATATATGTCATCAAATCTTTCCTTTGAGGTACTTGGTAACATTGCAAAAAGTTTCAATTTGCCGGCAAAAGTTGATCAACACAATATTTTGGGGGGAATTATTCAGATATACATGTATGACAATTCAAGATGTTTTATGAAGGGTGTTTTGTAACACTGCTTGCAGCCATGTGTTCTTTTTATCGCTTTTGTTCATTTATCTTGTTTGCAAGCATAGGCAATTAAACAAACTATCGGCAATCAAACCAATACACATGGCGACCAAGATACCAAGTACCTAATTTACTATGGCATAATTGTCTAATATGTTTTATTCTCTCATTGAGATTTGTTTTAGTCCAATTTTTGTCCAATGTGTGTGTGTGCACGAATGAATGTGCACGAATGAATGAATGTATGCAATAATGATGGTTTATAAATTGCATATGACACATCTAGTGCAGCTACTATACATATACTCTGCTCCACACCATACAAGATAAATAATGAAAATAAATTTGCAAACATGGCATGGATGAGGAAGATAATCTAAAAAACCAAGTGGATAATTTGTTTCTTCACATTTTTCACAAACTGTCATGATCAGTGTACATAAAGCTACATACATGTAATTGCCTATAGTAAAATGTACACATTGTTATTTTCATTATGTTTTTGCTGCTTAACAACAAATATATTGAAACTTTTGGTATTTCAAAACATGCTTTATACACAAATTTTAAAAAGGCAGGCACTGAACAGTGCATATGGATTCTCTGGATATATTACTTTTTATTTGTTGGCAATTTTACATGGGTGAATGAAGTATTTAACATTTTTGTTTTAGACAATTATTGTTTTACTATGATGCACTTTGATGTCTCTGCTTCCGTAAATTGCTGCGATAACAGCAAATTTTCTAACTTTTGTTTTCTTTCAATAATCTTAAGGATGAGCTTGACTCTTTGAACGATACTATTGTATGTATCCAATGACCAGGGTAATAATAGTGTAAAGCGCTTTATAGAGATGATGTTGTGTCATATTAGGCGCTATATAAATTGAACTGTTTGAACCTTTTATTATTATTCAAATCTTGTCTCTGTAAACTTGCTCCCTAAAACAGCAACACGGACCTGTCCCTGGAGAAGCCGGTTGAGATGGCGATGCTGATGAGTCTAGCCGGGGCGGGGTGCGTCATGACCAACCAGTGGCACTGCAGGCTGGGCCAGAACGCTAGCACCTTCAACGCACTCATGAAAGGTACATTGTACATGTATATTGTATTTATAAGAGAAAATGTGATAATTAAAGGGATCTAGTAACTTTGTTGACATGTGCAAAAAGTGAAGAATGGTTGATTCAATGTAGATTGTTGTTATATGATATGTCCACTGGGTATTGCGTGAAAATTTCAAGTTAAATGGACGTTATATAGGCGAGTAATGAGCAAAAATGCAAAGTGATGTTCACTAACTCATTGCACTGACTTTGTACACGGTTACAACGATCCAGTGGATAGTTTAACATCTGAACACTTCAATCGTAAATATCTTTTTAACGAGAGGGAAAAACCAAAACCTGTCCCATGCTTTTTTTGTTTAATACAAACACAACAAGGTATGAGAGAACCGCTAGAATTCCAACTGGAGTTTGAGGATTTGGACAATGTTACTAAGCCCCTTGTAAGCTTGGTGGAAAATGCCAACACCTTCAACACAAAGTATATATGAGATAAATCGTTGGGTGGAGCTATAGTTTGTTCAATACAGCTTGTTGGGGGCAGACAAGACAACCAGTGGCTTTGCAAACTCTTGTAGAGAATGGTAACACATTCAACACACAAGACTTTTTATTTTTAGGGAAAAGAATCATTCAAAAATGTATCTAGTTATAATATATTTAACCCTATCTTAACCGGGCTATTTCAGACCAGGTTTTTACCGGGGGGAGGGTCAATTTGACCCCCCCCCCCCCCCTAAGATCTCGCAGACTGATTGTCCGATTCACGCGAAATGTTGCATGGAGGTACATTGAAGTATTAGCGCCGCGTTCATGTTTTCGTTTAAACGATCCAATGTTAAATATGCAAATTATGCGCATATTCATTACCGAAGTACGCTAATTTATGCTGAATTTTTTTGTCTGTAAATCACTAAATATTGCTCAGAATATGCTAATTTTGTGCATGAATATTCTTTATGACTTAATTAACAGGTTTTCAACATTAAAAATTGCGACAGCCAAAATTTTCTTTATGTATTTCTTTGTTTTTGGAATTTCTTATGTATTTCCTTGTTTTTTCGACTTATGTTTATTATTGTTTTTTTCAATGGAATAAATTATTGACCATTATCCAACCATTGTTAGCCCAAAATTAAATAATTTCAGTGATTAGAATGAAAAATAATGAAGGTTTTGTGTATTCTAGGAAAAAATCCATTTCCATAGGATTTGTACACAAATCACAAAATGTAACGATTTTCGGGCCGACATTCACTTACAAAAGGTCACATGACTTCGGAACGGTATACCCGGTCGTCGCAAATCTGGTCTCAAAAGTTGCGCAAGACTCCAAAGAAAAAAGTCATGAAAGGAAAACTTGATATCTGCCGCGGTTCCGGAGTAGTCTCTAAATTACTACAGGTCAAATTGACCCCCCCCCCCCCCCCCCCCGGTTAAAATAGGGTTAAGACTTCTTATTTGTCCGTTATGCAAGGAAAAAACGTTTGAATTGTTTCTTTGTATGACTGCATTTGTGTTCTGTGCATGCCTATCTATGTAGGCCCTTTTAAATGGCACACTCCTGTAGATGCCCTTTTCATAGCATACTTGCTGAGTTGTACTTTTTTTGAGAAAAAAATGAGAAATATATATCTTATATATTTTGCTTTCCTCCCCATCTATGTGCAGGATTGCTCGAAGTTGGCCGCACTACGGGCCAGACCGTGCGACGGATGTTCATCCCTTACTACCGGGCCCCTGGGGAAGAGGAGGAAGAGGAGGGGGGCGAGGGGGAAGGGGAGGGGGAGGAAGCAGCGGCAGCAGACAAGGATGGCAAGGTCAGCGCCAGAGGTGGAGGTGGGGGTAAGAAGGGGGACAAGGCGAGTGCCAAGGGGGCCAAGCAGGGGGGCGGCAAGCAACCGGAGGACGGAAAGAAGGGGGAGAAAGGGAGGAAGAAGAGCGGGGCGACGGCCCCCAGTGGGGTGGCGGAGGCACCCAAGGGTGGGGTAGGGGAGCAGGAGGGGGGCAAAGGTGAACCAGTACAGCTGGAGCTGCTCAATAGGGGGTGGTTTAACTTTGTCTGCTATGGCCTGCCTAATCTTGTCGTAACCCAAGTCTCATAGAGATGTCAATCACGGTGAAACCTCTTAAAAAGAAAATAAATAAACCAGGTTTAATATTTGGATAAAAAGCAAAAGAATACAAAAAGCTTTGACCAGCAAAACTATTTTGTTATATCAGGGGGGTGTTCCATAAAGAGTTGTGATCAATCGCAAGTCGGTAAATATGCGCATTTGAGCCAATCATATTTGCGCATTTAGGTGCATTTTTTGACTTGCGATAAAAAATAACTCTTCATGCAACACCCCTCAGAGCTCTTTATATGTGACCCGACTATAGCAAAACCCTGCACTTGTCGGTAAAAAACAAAATGTCGATTTTCATACCATTAGAAAGGTCTCATAACAAGCTTTCCTTTGATGCTTTGTTCTAACAAATTGGTCAATAATTGGTGAAGATATGATGTGAACTTAAAATGCCCATTTCTTCAAAACATGAATTACCAACTAGTGCAGGCTTTTGCTGTAGCCGGTCACATATTATAAGAGGGTTCCACTGTTTTGCACTAGCTGGGATTCTGTGAAGTGTTCAAAATGTATATGTGGCCTGTTGACATGAAATCCGGATAAAGTCGCCAAATGAGAAAGTAGTCCATGTCATTGCTGTACTTTGTGTTAGGTTATTACAAGTATAATAACAAGTTATATATCACTGGAACAAATTTGAGAATTCAGAAATTTTAAATATTGCGACTTTATTTTAGTGTTTTGTGTGGACAGTTCACATGTATACATGTATAAATCGCACAGTTGGGTGACCTTTGACCCTTATCCACAACTAGTTAATTGCAGCTTCTCTTTCATTGTAACCCTACATGTAGAAACAAATTATAATCTTAGCTAAATGTATAATTCTCTCTGCTTTACACCTACCATTTATGGTCCTTTCATAAACTTGTTTAAGCATCCATCTTCGCACTAGACTTCATTCTCATCTTCAAATTAATGTTTCCACTGATCAATATTTGAATATATTTTTTGTGTAACTGTTGGTTACGGTATATTACACTTTCTTTGAGAAGAATGTTTTTGTCGGGATTTTTTTCCTTTTCATTTTCTAGTTTGGAAACAATACATTGAATATGTTTTTTTATGATTATTAAAAAATTTGTGAAAAAAAACCTGAAAAGGAATGAATAGTGATCATTCAAAAGAATGATTAAATGTTATTAAAGAAAAATGGTTTAGGAACGGCAGAAATATAACAAAGAAATCTGATGGCTGACTGAATTTCAATTATCATAGCCATATAAAATATGAAAAATGAAATTTATATTTGTTCTTTTCTAGAAAAGAAGTGTTTAATAATATGTATATAAATGTCAACTATCAATTTCAAAATAAATTTGTTTATAATGATTACCTTGAAATTAAATTTCTTAATAAATCTTTAATATTCCCACGTCTTTTATCCAGAAAGAATAGTAGGGAAGAAAAAATGATGCAGTTATAAATATACATTTATATCGAAAGTAATACTATATACTGTTGTAAAAATAATTATTTAATGATTTAGATGTTATTGGCTTTGTCTTGTATATCCGTCCAAAATTGTAATAAATTTTGAAGTGTATTCATGATTATTTGGTACCTGTTTGAAGTTGTATATTATTAGTATATAATTGAAAGCACTATTCAGAGATCAGGATGAAATATTGTTGGTGTGTATGACATGTGCGTTTGAGCATGTGTGTGCATTTGTGATTCAGAAACCCGTTTGGATGCACATGTTTGTACAAGTTACCAGACTAGGCCCCCGTTGCAGAAAGAGATACAATTAATTGTAACTTACAATCGATTCTAAGTCAGATCATGTGTTCTAAATGGGCAAATCTGATTGGTTGAAAGGTGCAAATTTTCTGACTTGCAAGCAATTGTATCTCTTTCTGCAATGGGGCCCATGTCTGTGAGGGCAAGTCTAAGGATGAATTCCTTTTTATCTGGCTACGGATGTGCTTGCCTTTTAACCCTAAAAAGGCCAGGGGCGTTTCACAAAGATCCCAAGACTCAAAATTCAATGAAAATTGAAAATATAAGAAAAAGTATTTGAGGATTCCATCAAAAATGTATATCAATTACTTCAAGGCTCCTTGATAATAACAAATGTTTCAACTAAGTTACAAAGAAACTAAACACTTTCCATAATTGTTAGGTCCAACTTAAGTTATGTTCAACTTAGAATCTTTGTGAAACCTTTTTAGGGTTGGGTATTTGCTAGCCAAAATGTCCAAGTTGCTGTTTCTGCATGATGCAAAAGGGATACTTGACTTGTAATTTAAATTATCTCATTTCACTCATCACTACACTAGTACAGTACAAAACAACAGATCAATCACAATTTTGAAAGACAGTACAGGCAACACCTTTTTTTATTACATATCCATGGTGAAGTTGGTAAAGAGTTATTCAGGTACTAAAAACATGTAATACATACATTGTACAAGTACTTTCTAGATCATAACACTGGGTACAAAATGGTGTCTGAGAACCTTTCTAGCGGGGTGATGGAAGGGAGTATTTTTTTTTTTTCCATTGCAAATCTAAAATGTGAACATTGACGCGATGACATTATGATCGGGTCCCGTCTTCGTGTCCACTCCACGGCCTCTTGTTGAGGACAACGTGGATTTGAACAATGAGGCACCATTCTTGTGTCCACTCCACGGCCTCTTGTTGAGGACAACATGGATTTGAACAATTGGGCACTGTACCGACGTTCTCTAAATTTGCAATTGAAAACTCCCTAAAAAGTAGTAAAATTAGCCACTTTCACTCCAGAGTCATTTTCCACAACACTTACTTTTAAATGTTGACTCGATGGGCAAGTAGTTTGCACAACCCACCGCATTATTAACCCCTTGACTACGGGAACCGGGTGGGTTGTGTACAAAGTCTATGGAGATTTCAGAATCTCGTGGTGAACGGGTTAACGAAAGCTACCAGACACGTAACGGAGATCGTGGCGATATAAGGACCGGTGGACAAGACCAAACACATTTTAGGTTTCTGTCAGTGGAGAATTAAGAATCAAATAAATCCTGTCTTTCGTTCTGTATTTACACAGCAAATAACGTACATTTCAGCTAGTATCTTGCTCGCATTGTAGTGACAGATTAACATGAAAAATAGGTACTTTTCCTTCATTTTTTTTTTTTATGTTAGTCCTTTCCTAAATGACCATACAATTATAGTAAATAAAAGCAAATTATGTATTAAGCCTGCATTGATTTGACAAGAAAAAACATGAAAATATACACTTTTTAAACAATTTGTTTTCAATTCCTAGACAAACAAGCATCTTTTTGTTTAGATTTAAAATTGAAGCAATATTATCATGCACTGATCTGACACAAGAAAAAAAGATCTTTGGAATGAATGCAATAATTACACTTTTTCCTGAAAAAATGTTATAAATAAAAATAAAAGAAACATCATAATCTTGTCAATAGGAAGCAGTCAAACAAACATTAGGCAGTATCTACAAGTATTAAAGAGATAAAAATAGCAAGGAAAATGAAACAAAATAAATGGATGATGTAAGATGGCGACCTGTCCTCTTATTACAACATCCATACAATGTCAAATTCAAATCCTCATACTGGAAACCAGTTTTAGCACAACTTACTGATGTATAAAATAAATGATGATCTTCATTACAATATCAACAGTTTGTAACCGTCATTATTCATATTTCACTGATCCTAGATCATTAATACGTTTGTTTTTTTAACCAAACTAGAATTATATTTTTATTCTTTTTTTTTTTTACATGTCATTTTTAACAACTATGTACATTGAGTAATTACCTGAGTGGCACCATGACATGATAAAGTTAACGTAACTCACTTTCTAACATTTTCTCTCCCTTCTTTGGGATGTGGTTGCGCTTTCTACAAGTTTCTAGGTGGCCACACGTTACTCAGGCATAAGACTCTATCATGTTTACTCCTTCAGACGTCCACCATCTCCCTCGGACACAAAGCGCTTGCGGCCCCTGTGGAAAAAAGCAGAACGGAAATGAAAGAGAAAACATTATTCAATATTATTTCCCTCATCTAAAACATTTTGTTCACCGATTGGTTGAGATTATGTCATGTGACCAAACATAGTTTCACTAGATATTTTGCATGACGTAATTTTACTATTTTACTATTTCCCTAGGGAAAATAGTATTTTTACTTTTGTCCCTAGGGAGTAAAGAGCATATTGATTAGTGGATATATCAGGTCATAGAAATACGCATTTTATCAACTCTTTCTCAGTTTATTGATTATATATGTCGACATAGTTACTAGATCCTGCCATACATTATGTTAGAGCATTGTTCATTCTTTCAGGAAACAAAAACTAAGAGCAAGGTTCATACTTTCAGGAAAAAAAGAAAATCTTAAAAAGCTGCACAACATACCTGCTAGGCACCCTGTCCCTCATTTTGATGGACATGAGCCTCTCCCGCACGCACAGGTCAGCAAAGTTGTCCATGATCTGGTAGGCAAACGGCACGTCCAGCACCAGGTCGGGCAGAGCATCAAAAACGCGCTCAAAGCCCTGCAAGTAAGACAATGATAGAAATTAACCCCTTGACCACGGGAACCGAGGGGGTCGTGTACAAAGTCTATGGGGATTTCATAAACTCGTAGGGAACGGGTTAACTATTTTTCCATAGTGGCCCAGTTGGGCAAGTAAAATTCAATTGAGATGCATCAAATATTGCTGGCCCTGAATCAGAATTGAGTGGCCCCAAACAAAGAAAAACATTGGACAATTTTATCAATTTGGTTGTCCAGTCGGGCAGATTTGACAGCCACAAATTGTAGTGGCCCGAAGCTCATTTCTGGTGGCCCCGGGCCAGTGAGTGGGCCTGTGCTAAGTTTGAGCCCTGAGTTAAGAGCATGCACACCTCGGCGTCAATCATTTTTTGAAAAACATCAAAGTTGCTAACATCCAAACATCAAATGCTGTAACTCTACTAAAATATTGAATTATGAAAATACTGCTGAAAAAATTTGCCTGTGTAATATAATGCGACAATAGCAGACCCGAGCTTTCAATTCTAGCAAAATGTTCATACATACGTACATACATACATACAATAAAATTACAGTTTGATACAAATTCAGTAATATTTGTTATCTAGGAACATTGAAGTTATTAATCTACATTTTTGTTTGAAATCTCAATTACTTGCATTTGTGTTGCTTTTGAATATATATGTCTTATTCCAAGGCTATAAACGGTCTACCATAATGTTAAGTTCAACTTAGTTTCTTTGTGGACCAATATTTCCCAAACGTGGACTAGCTCTCTGCTGCTATTGTTTTTACAGGACACAGAGGTCCTCATACTCAGGCCAAGTTTAGTACATGTATGTAACTCACCGAGATGAGCTGGTCGTAGGTGATGATGGTCTCCGCATACATCTCCTTGAGGAGAGCCACCATCATCTGAGTTGTCTTCTCTCCCCCAATCTCCAGGGCCATCGTTACAGACTAAAAACATGAGAAAAATGAAAACAAACGTTAATGACAAGCATTTTATCAATTATACAGAATGTATAAAACACTGCAAAAGCAAATATCATAGAATTGTTAGATACTGCTTGTAAGTTATCGGCTCTAAGTTTCGTACAGGTTACGTCAAGCCCCTCCTACTACACATCCTCTTCTTACCTTAACTCATACCGGCGCTGTAGTTCTTAATAGAACTACAAACTCTAGAAAGAATAACAATAGTCCTTTCTAGGACTACCACAGTCCTTTTTAGGACTACCCAAGATAGAATACCAACAGTCCTTCTCAGGACTCACCAATCCTCCCTTCTTACATGGTGCAACCGCAAGATGACTGTATAACAGAATTGTTTTTTAAAAATTCTTTGTTTGGTCCACTAGCTTGGGCCACTAGATTCACGATTCGGCAACTGGAATTTGAAGAAGCTTGGACTTTGTAAAAAAAAAGTCAATAAGCAGACATATGATATATTTGTGGTTGGATCAATCACAAAGCCTCTAATGTGGGGGGTATTTCACAAAGATCCCAAGTCTTAATGCAAAGTTGGACTTCAAAATTATGGAAAGCCATTTGTAGCTTCAGAATTAAACATATTCAAAAGCCCAAATGCGAATATTTGAAACTTTCAACAAAATTTCACATCAATAACTTGAGGCCTCTTTGATAAATGAAAATGTTAATAATTGTTATCAAAATTGTAGGCCTGTTTAAAGAACTCATTTTAACAATTATACAAAGAAACGAATAGCTTTCCATAATTTTTAAGTCCAACTTAGTGTTAAGTTTTACTTGGGATCTTTGTGAAACACCCCTTGGTTTCTCCCCAATAGCTCACCTCATAAACGAGTTCATGATGGAAGTGAGGGACCTCTAGCTCTTGCAGACAATGTATGGCCTCCTGGATGTCAGCAGACGACAGGTACTCCTTCAGCAGCAACACCATCTAGGAATCAAACGCACAAATCATCTTTATTAGAGGGCACCATCATCCAAAAACTATATTCTCATAAAAGAAAGGTAACATCTTGAGTAGTCTATTCCACCAAAAACATCAGAAAAATAATGCCTCCGGCCACTTCGTTGGCGGAGGCATAAAAAACATTCAGATAAAAATATATAATTGGGAAAAAGCATTACCATACTATAACATGTGTTCAGGGGTCTGCATATGAACACTACATTTTGTTTAGGCATACACATCATCCGTGATTCTATTGTCTCCAAACATACGCGTGAATAAAATTGGCACACTCGTAAATGTTTGGCGCGTACGAAGTGGTGGTAATTAATTGCATTGTTTATGAATTACACAACCCTTTGCAAAATGTTGGGTATCTATTTGATATCACACAACGGTACAAAAACATATAATTATGTGTTGTTCTTTGCCTGGTGGTCCCCAAGTTCAAAAGAATTACAATCTATGAAAAACAAAGAAAACCCAGGTCCACTGACAGAAATTAAATGAATAAGTGATATATGAGGCAGGGTAAACAGAACATAAACCTGTACATCAATTCAACAATACAACAATTACTGTATATAAGAAATTGTCTAATTCATAGAATATAATTCATAGAAAATATATATGTATAATTGATATTGAATACATAATTAGGTAGATTGTTGCAGGGTATATTTTACCTCTTTAACAGGTGTACCCGATTAGGTGGTGAAAGTACCCCTTTAAAAGTTACCCCATTTAAGCCTGCAATTTCTGCCTCAATTTACCTTTTTGATGAGCAGCTTGACTGGTCTAATGCCCCCTCCGACACCCCAGACGTTATCCATAAAATGCCCATGATTTGTGCTCATCAGATTTTCTGCTCGGTCCAGTGCCTTCCTGCGATAAAAAAAAAACAGAACAATTCTGATGAAGAAACAGAAAAAACATTGCTAGCTTCACTTTTTTGTCTTCCTTTAGGCAGGCAATTTGACATGAAAACCCCCAAGAAATAGTAAACTAATGAAAACATTCCAGTAATTGACATACTTTATGCGATATTCTGGCAAATGTTTTGTTTTGTTTTTATTTTATGGCTGGACACATGACAAAATAAGAAATGGGAAATTAATGAAATAATGGACACGAGGTCAAATGCATTCATTGTGATTGTGAAACAATGCAATTTGACATTATTCAACTCTCAATCAACTGCAATAATAACATTACTGCAGGGATTTTGAAATGAGGTAATTTTGTCTTTAATTTGTGCTGTTTGAAAATAATACATCTCACTATCATAGAAATATTTTTGTCAAGATGGAATCTTATAAGAATTCTTAGTTAAAGGGTACCACCACCCAAAAATAATATTCTTATTAAAGAAAGGTAACATCCTTAGTATTCCATTCCATCAACAAGTTCACAAAAATGTTTCCAGAAAGAAAAAAAATAATTGGAAACGCATCACCATTCTAAAGCATGTATTCATGCGGTCTGAATTACGCAGACTGCTATGTGTGCGGTGAATTGCAATGTATGCAGAGCGAACGAATCGCCCGGGAATCTATTTTTTACAAACGTGCGCGTGAATAGCACTGGCGCACTCGCAAATGGTTGGCCCGTATGGAACCAGGAAATAGCAGTGGTTCCATTAGTGGTGAAAATTAATTGCTTTGTTTATGAATTACAGAACCCTTTGCAAAATGTTGGGTATCTATTTGATATCACAAAACGGTACCAAAACATATAATAATGTGTTGTCCTTTGCCTGGTGGTCCCCTTTAAGAAACCATTAGGAATGGTTCAGAGAGGATTTACTTATCTGCAGCAATAAAACAGCACTACTTGCTAGGAATAAAATAAATAAATAAGTTTAAAAAAGGACAAGCTGTGTACGTATTCTTACGTGGGAGCACTCATACAGACATAACCATACTGTTGTGTGTCGTAGGCATAGCATAGACAGTGCACAGCTCTCATGCTGCTGTCGATATGCTAACGCATGCATTGTCTATTTCATCTGTATGACCAAGAAATTGTGTGTATGGCATGTACATGTTGTAAATTGTCACACTGCCTAGTATGAACATTTACAAATTGTAGATGTGCGTGGGAGATGATTTCCCCACACAAAGTTGAGGCGAGTATAAATTGAGTAATTTACATGTACAAGTACCGCACTAACCTGCCATGCTTGCATTTCACGTTGTTGCAGTATTTATTGAGGCGAGAATGAATTTAGTTATTTTCACATGTACATGTACCGCACACTTACCTGCCATGCTCGCATTCCATGTTGTTGCGGTGTCTGTTGACAAATGCGGGCGGGAGGCAATCATCAGCGATGGCCCGGGCAATGAACTGGCCCAGAATCTGAATAGAAGGAAAGGGCATGCAGAACAATTATTCACATGTAATGCATGGGTTATAGAAATTAAAGATTTATTTTTTTCCTGCCGGGAAACTTGAGATGGCTATTAAACCAGGGGTGCTTTGTTTATTGAAATGTTCATCTCATACTCTGTGTTGAATTAAATGCTGAATAAATATTCATAATAATAATATAGTGTCTTTTCAAAAGTGTAAAAAGCACATCACATACAAAAATAGATTACAATTAGTATTACACAATATAACTTAAGGAAAATAATACAAAACTGTTTTTAAATCAAGCAACACTCACACCATGTACATGTACATGTAGATAGCAGTGCACCTTATTCAGATTATGTTACAATAATTATCTAAAAGTACAGCAAATGGATTAAAAAACAAACAGGATAGTTGATGGTCAATAAGTCAGACTAACTTGACTATAATGACTGCATGCCAAATTAAAGACTCTATTAATATCTGGGGAAGTTTCACAAAGATAACAAGTTGAATTTAAAATTATGGTAGGCCATGGTAGGCTATATTCAAAAGCAAACAAATGCAATTATTTGAGACAAAAATTGATATCAATAAATTCAAGGCTCCTTGATAATAACAAATATTACTGTTGTTTATCAAAATGTATGCCTTTTAAACAGAACTGTTTCAACAATTGTACAAAGAAACTAATAGCTTTCCATAATAGTTAGGTCTAACTGGGACAAAGTTAAACTTTGAATCTCTGTGAAACAACTGCCCATTTCTTATTGTTGATGAATATTCCCAAAATTATAAATAGTTATTATCTGAAAATTGAATATCGGAGAACAAGGCTCCAACCTACAATTTAGCCCCAAATCTACCCAACGCCCTTCTCACTCTCACCCAATGACATTTAGCTATGACAAATGACTATGAAATGTGTGTGCAACTCGCATCGAAAAAACAAAGAATCAACCAATCAGTGAAACAATTGATCCACCACTTCTCACCGTAAGTGTGTCGAAACACATAATTCTTGAGGGGTAACAAAAATCAACCAATCAGTAAAACAATCAATCCAGCATTTCTCACCACAGGTGTGCAACACACATCGATAAACAAAGAATCAACCAATCAGAACAAACAATCCACCAATTCTGACCGTGGGTGTGCAACACACATCGATAAACAAAGAATCAACCAATCAGAGCAAACAATCCATCAATTCTCACCGTGGGTATGCAACACACATCGATAAACAAAGAATCAACCAATCAGAGCAAACAATCCATCATTTCTCACCGTGGGTATGCAACACACATCGATAAACAAAGAATCAACCAATCAGAGCAAACAATCCATCATTTCTCACCGTGGGTATGCAACACACATCGATAAACAAAGAATCAACCAATCAGAGCAAACAATCCACTATTTCTCACCGTGGGTATGCAACACGCATCGATTATAAACAAAGAATCAACCAATTAGAGCAAACAATCCACCATTTCTCACCGTGGGGGCTTCTGGCGTGTCTAGCGTTAGTTCCGGCAGGTCGTTGATCAGCAACTCAAAGGCAGATATGAGCGTCGTATCACTGATGAGCCCCTTGAGGCAGAGGTCGGAGATGAGGCGGGAGGTCAGCTCCCGCTGAGTGGACTTCTTCTCCAGAGCCATGGTGACCGCCACCTTGGGCACGTTGACCACCACCGTGTCGCCGATGTTCAGCTCGTCCAGACAAGACTGAGCAGTGAGGTCGAAGGAAATATACACAAAACGGCATTTTAATTCATAACTTGTTCAATGAAAAATAAGCTTTCATCACCTACCACGACCACGTGAAAGAATATTCATAACTTAGATGTTAATGTAAAGATTTGGACAAAAGCTGCTTTGAAATTGATTAATTGAGCATTCAAAGGTTTGAAATAAAATGATCATTGACAAAGTTCAATTCAACCTCGATATACTGCGTGCAAAAGATTATGCTAGCGCACGTGTTTACGGTATAAGGGCGTGTGGATATCTCATTTTTGAAGAAATTTTTAATAACTCAATTTCACTTTGAAAATCCTGTGAGATATGAAAAGCTCAAATGTTCATATTAGTATCAGACAACAGATATATATTTGTAAGTAAGAAAATGGTACAAAAAATAAATAAACTCAAACAATTGTTTTTTAATGTATGTTATTGTGTGGGGATGTCTGGGTCACGTGTGTGACATACTGTACAATGTGAATGGAAATGGGAATTTTACAAATATTAGGTTTAGATAGTAACATGAAGTTCAATTGTCACAAAGTTGGTATCAACATGTACAGGAGAGTAAGAGGAATGAGCTAGCTTAATTATTTTTGGAGTTATGAATTTTTTTTAAATATTGAATTAAGCAAATTTATGCAAATGAGTAATGAATTTTCAATATTTAGTGTAAAACATATATTTTATAAAACCTTAGATATTGATCTTTCCAATACTGGAATATAACAACAGAAAAAAAAAACTATTTTTTCCAAAAAAGTTTCACTTTTCAAAGAATGGCCCTTAAATAGATTTACATGTGGGTCCATCCACGTCAAATCAACCAAGGAGGTACTGCCTAGTACCTACTCGAATCAACCAACTTACAGACAATTTGACAGGAATAACTCCTACATGTACACAGGGAATATCAACTTCATCTACAACCCCACAATGTAAATAACGCCAATCCAATGTAAATATAATAATACGGACCCTATCTAATCAAGCTTATCTGTAAAGTGTAAACAAATAACAAAACATGTACATGTACACGTAGTACAATTAGATGTCTGCACAGCATATAGCAAACTACCATAATAGTGACTAACAAGCATCTGTGTGGAAATACAATATCCCTGTTAGTTTAAAAAGTTGTTTAGAAAAACATGTAACTCAATAATACAGTCATGTGTACTCACAAGAGTGTAAAAAGTAGAATTTCATATGTGGGGCTACTTTTGAAAAACAACACTCATAATTTGTTTTATTTTGAATTGGAACTCGAGGGTGGTGTGGCATTTAGAGAGTCGTGATCAATCACAAATTTGCAATTATACACAGGTCAACAAATGCACCTACATGTAATATAAATGGCAAATATGAAAGGTTCAAATGCGCATATTTTCTGACTTGTGTTTATTAAATCACATCTTTGCGATTGATTGCAACTGGTTTGCACCCACCTGCAACCCACTCCAATGCAACTTCACATGGCCTCTTTTATGATTTCAAGGACTAGCTCTTTTGTTTGCATTTTGGGAGCTATACTTAATACTATATATATTTTCCCACTAATATACATGACGTGCATGAATAATTTCATGCATTCGTTTTGTATGGAAGAAAGCTCAGACTGAGAAATGTAAAAAAAGCAATCTAGAAATTGGGGAATGGTGCCGACTTACAGCAACTTCATCAGTATCACCGTGCTCGAAGAACTCTCGGAAGATGGGTTCGATCATTGTTGCGACCTCCTCATCAGTCAGGACAGGAATCACAGTCTTCACAGTGTAATCGTCCTGGGGGGGGGGGGGGGCAAGAATACAAAAAAAACAGTGTAAAATGGTTGATTATATTCCTAGGTGGGGGGCAGAGGCAAGAATTGTTTCAAATTTGTCAAATTATTGGTGGGGGAGGAGGGCATGTGCCCCTGTGCCCCCTGTAGCTATACGCTTCTGCTACACTATGCAGTGTTTACATCGCGGAGGCAATAATTGCCAAAAATTTGTAACAATTATTGGGGGGAGGGGGCACGTGCCCAACCCCCCCCCCCCCCCCCCATGCCCTGTAGATATGCCACTGCTGCTACGCTATGCATTGTTTACATCATTAAGATAATGAATATGTGCACACATCTTCACAGTCACGATTAGTTATTATTTAATCCACTTCACTCCTACCCCTGGACGGTTGTCAACAAAACACTGTTATTGTACATTATATCAGTCTAGAGCCATGCAATTTAGAGATTATAAACATAATTTATAACATCTATTTAGCACAATATCAGTTCATGAATCAGTATGATAACTCTTACAAGTCTGACCAAGCCTGCATACATGTACATGTACATGTCTATTTTTATTTAAGCAAATTGCAACATTAAAGGGATAGTTGAGTTCTGGTAAGGAGAGTACAGTTTTAGTGAAACTGAATTTTAGTAACCAAAACCTGCATCATTACATTACAAACTAATAGTTATAACTAGAATGGAACACAAAATTACAAATGACGTAGTAAAGATCAATTGTTATCATTCAAAAAGAGCCGTTAAAACGTAAGAGGGCGCTCTCTAAACACTCATCGGTTTCAACCATTTTGAATAAAATATTGTGCATGTGATGCTTTGTTGAAATAGTGATTAGATAGAGAAATAACCAACAACTATTTAAATACCTATTTTGTAACTTTTTTTTTAACGGCTGGTTCAAAATTCTCTAATAAACCCGGGGCCCCGGGTTTATTACAAATTGTTATATTTATGGATATTTCAGCCGTTTCTGAACCGATTTTGATCAAACAAAGATGATTTTATTGTTTAAATATTATGCTCTTTCAAATTTTACACTCAGTTTTTCATTACCTCACAAACCAATTAAGTAGTCTAGCGCCCTCTCTACCAAAACTCAACTTTCCCTTTAAATACAAAAGTAACTGTGTAAGTGTTAAAAGTTCACATGTAATATAGCCAGCCTTTAGTAACCACCAAAAGTGATCCCCTGCAGTGAAGGAAAAATATATGGAACCTACATGTATGTAGTGGCCATAGTCTTTGTTTTCCCTTGGGTAGTCACTATACATAGGTTTGACTAATCTTTCTATTATCTAAATGTTTTGTTTTAAATACATTTACCGAGTAGCTCTAGCTAGTACAGTGTGAACAGTGAACACAGAGCCATTTTCTTTGTTTCACTTCAGTTCGGTGGTCACTATGATATGCAGGTTTGACTACAAATCTATTTATTTATGTTTTTAATGTTACTGAAGTCTGAATATTAACCCATTGCTTACGGGAAACGGGTGGGCTATGTACAACGTCTATGGGGATTTTACAATCTCGAAGGGAACGGGATAACTGCATTTGAGTAGCTTGCCTCTAGACAATAGTGTGAACTTATGCAGCTGGTACTCAACCATGGAAGAACTCTGTAAACAGAGGGGTGCCTGCACAGCTCAATGTTCTAGAATACATGAACTTGAGATGACCCCCACCCCTCGCCCTATGACTCACCACTGCCCTTGACAAGGCATGCAATGAAATATTTCATGGGGGTTGGGGTGGGAGGCGCTCAGGGCAATTTAGCCCCCCCCCCCCTCCCCCTCCCCTGAAAATGTCAATGAGAACCCATACAATTCATAACTCAGAAAACTCTGATAAATATAATGGTTCATTTGCAAATAATGTAAAATAATTGCCAGAGTGCTACCTACATGTAGTATGTAATTACTGGCAGGCTTGGGAAAAAAAATAGCTTCAAAGATATCTTATCCCCGTGGACTCGGAGAGATATTTGGCTTTAATGGCTTGTGTGCCCCATGACATCGCTTGAGAAAGAGAAGGAAAGGGCGCTTATTCCCCCAAGTCACTTTTTGTACTTAGGATTAATAATCTTAAATGTTACAAGTCTGGGAACAATGACATAGATGTACAAATCAAATTTATCTCTTTTATTTATTTGTTTACAATTTTGTACAATTATGACCTGAAAAATTTAGCTTAGCATAGAGGGGGCCCTAGCTGACCTACGTATATTATGAGATGGTATGCAGAACTCGATTTAGCCCAAAATCGACTTAACGCCCTTCTCACTCTCACCCAGCTAATCAGCTATGTAGTGTGAGTGATAGCTCAGCTCCAGCAGTGAGGGTAACATGATTGATAGCAGGGGGCCAAGCGCTGGGGTGCTAGCCGGCACAGATGTCGTCTCAATCAGGGTGAGGTTAACCCCTTCACTTCGAGAATCCGAAATTACCATAGACTTTGTGTACATAGCCCACTTGGTTCCCATAAGCAACGGGTTAACATGATTGGTAGCAGGGGGAGAAGCGCTGGGGTGCCAGCTGGCAAAGATGTTGTCTCAATCAGGGCGGGCAAGTATTAATCAAGTCTTGTACATGTAAACATGATTTATATTTATATGATAAAAAAAACATGCTTGAAAATGAGCAAAGAATGTTTGAAGATAAAAACATGTTACAAACATGTGTGCCAGTGGCTAGCACCACACTCTCTGTGAAAAATGTTGATCTTGATTTTGAATTCCTTCTTACCATGTTAAGTGGACTATTTATTTTATACATGAAGTATTATTTTAGGGGACCATACGTACATTATAAATACTGTCTACATGTTGTACATGTTTATAACAGGCACATGTACTGGGTGTTAAATAAAACTATTTCTTTCCATATCGAAGAAGACAGAGCTCTAAAAAGTGTAAATTGTTGATATGTGTGGTCTTGTTGCATTATAATTTACTCTCAATTTCACACAATTAATCAATTTCCAAAAATGTAGATTTAACATAATTTGGTTTAAAAAAAAATCAAACCTAAATGTACAAAAATGAGATGCTGTGTTTGTGTGCACATCAATAGGTGTGAACGCAAGTGTGTACCATACAATGGTTATTGTCCACCCGAACATCTGGTTGCACTTGATCTATTGGAATGCAGTCCTAGTCATGAGTTGGCAGACAATGCATAACCCTGCATATCTAGGGCAAGCCTCTTCAAATCCAGGTGGAAAGGAGGATTACAAGGACAATTGGCATTGTGATACACCAGGCCTGTGATACACACTCACATACACACTCATTGATTTGCGCAGTAACTCAATTTGTACAGATTTTTGTTTTCCTCCAAATTTTGTACAGGGGAAGGGGTAGAATGACCCGGACAATGTACAGTAATTAATTGCATTGTTTATGAAGTACTACAACCCTTTGCAAAATGTTGGGCATCTATTTGATATTACACAAGGCAATATTTGGTATCAAAAGTCAAAACATATAATTATGTGTTGTTCTTTGCCTGGTGGGCTTACTGCGTAAGCCCCTTGCGCTGCTAGTGGGAAATAGCAGTACCGTATTTGCCGGTGTATTAACCGCCTCTTTTTTCTGGCGGGAGAACCGCAAAAATGGGGGGAGCGGTTAATACACGGATATAAGAAAATTGTACACTCAAAATGCCTACTTGAGGAAAACAAGTTTTTTTTAGGACACCTTGTAGCGCTGTTGGAATATATACAACGTTGGTTTAGCCTCCCAAAAGAGCTTACTGTAATACGTAGCATTTATCAATATATACATTTTCTCATAATCAAAGTAGTGGTTAGTGAAAAATAAATCAAAATTGCATATTTAATGAGCAGTAACACACTGTTGCTCATGAATATTCATATATTAGACACATCTCTGAGTAGGCTACTGGGGATTTCCCCTTTTTGGAAGAGTCAATTTATATGTAGGGGTGTTCAAATGTTTGCAGGTAAACTAAGTTGAATATTTAGCAGATTCCTGTTAAATATTTCGTAAAAGACAAAATAATTTCAAAGAATCTTTCAAAACAGAGATGACAAAATGTACCTTGATATTTATTTCCTTCTTATAAGTTCTTTTATCGTAACCCTTACCCAAGGTTTTGTTGAATCCATTCCTTATTTTGGGAGATACCAAATCACGTAAGTTCCAGACTTCCAGCTTTCACCACGCATATTTGTATCTCCACTTGCAACTTACGATCACAATTTCTTATTCCCTAATTTACTTATTTACTTATTTACTTATTCCCTAATATCAAGGGTAGATATAACCAAATCTGAACTTGTAAGAAGGAATAAACATATCAAGGTACAGTTTTTTCATCTCTGATTTAATTCATGTTTTGTTTTGTCTTTGTTTGTCTTCCGTTTGTCTTCGTTTGTTCACTACAGTCCCATGCATAGTCTTCCGTGTTTTGTTTTCTGTTAAGCTCAAAAAATGTTATAAATTACGGATTGATCGGGGAAGGGGCTCATAATTTCCTTAATGTGCTTTAGAGACTTCAGTAAATTGAAGTATATTTCATAGAATAAAACTCTGGAAAAGATGGATGGGTTTTCTTACTCTCGGCACATTTTGACCATCCAAAAATCAAGAATTATACTATCAATTTTTTTTTTTTTTTCATGGAAAACCCCCCCAAAGTTAGGGATGCGGTTATTACACCGGAGCGGGTAATACACCGACAAATATGGTAGGTGAATTTGCCATGTACAAAGTCAATTCAAATCGTTGCACAATTTATGTTTTTGGGGTCTCTATATTTGCCTATTTTCCCCCTTTTACACAGAAAATAACTTGTATAACAATATCAATAGTTGCTGTTATTCAAAAGGTCGATACAAGCGAAGAAAAAATGTATCTTATGCTTACCTCTGCTTCGTCTCATTCCCAATACAAGTCACATTATCACATAGCTTTCTATATCGTAATTGGCTAGTTAAATTCAATACACTAGGTTTGTTTATCCGAGTCAAATATGATAAAAATTGAGTTGCTTTTGTCAGTAAACAATCATTGCTAAACACTATCAGTTCTTATATCGATTTAATTGTAATAAAAACTAATTTACATGCTACTACCTCCCGTTTTTATTAATTTACAACCAATTTTTGATATCTAAGTTTATTTTTAAAAAACATAGATGTGCGACTTGATTAGCTACACACAGATAGCGCCATCTGCGTTCGTTCACAGGAAACGTCAGTTTGCAGTTTTCTCGTAATAATGAGTCACTGTGACTCTGTGAGCGGCTGGTTTGTAACAACGCATTTTTGGACAGGAATATACCAAAATATTTATGGCATGATTTTACCAAAGGAATATAAAGGCAGATTTGGAATACATTGGTCTTTCTACTAGGTGAGTTTTGGGCTTTTAGTTGGGCTAGTAAATATTTCGATATCAAGCATTTGATTTCTGGACGGTGAGTGTGTGGCCGTGTGACTATGCATTGCATACTGTGGCACATATAGAACTAGAAGAGGCTACACCTGGGGTTACTGCAGCATATTATGCAGTTAACCCCTTAACTTGTAGGGGTGGGTTGGAGCTGGATGATTGCCTTCTTTTTGGCTTACCCGACATTGTTCCATCACCCATGGCAATGAATAGCTATGACGTCACACTTCGGTACTCTATACTATAGACAGGAGGACACTGAGTGAGGTTTGGTTGTAATGTATTACACCGTTTTGTAAATTATACCTGGTTATCCGAGTCATAATTGGGGTCGTGGCTATCAATGCAGTCAGCGTCGTTCTCGTCGTAGATCTGTCCCATCTTGCCCCAAGTACCTTTCCCTCCGGCTCCACCTACAAAGGGATAGGATGTGAACAATTAAGAAAAAGAAAAAAAACAGTGCATATTTGAAGTTCATATTGCGTTAATAATACAAAATAAAAAAATTACATCTATAATAGGATATAATATTGCCCACGCACAATCACGGGCTAATATTCTTTAATTAGAGTTTAGGCCATCTATCAGCTGGAACTGACTTTAAAAAGTGTTATTTCAGACCTCACCCATCAAAACCCTATAGAATATGGATTAGGAAAATAACACTATGACTGCATTACAATGTTCCGTATCATGATTGAACCCATTTAACTGTCATTTATTGTTTTCCATCAGCAAAAAAATGTAGGTCTTCATGTAATAATAATAATATGCGCCATACTTTTACTTTTAGTGATAAAGTTAAGGTTTTACATTTATTAGGCTCAGAACGTTAATTATATAGCACGTTACTAGATGTTAAGTAAGTAAGTATATATATTTCACATTTGCATATTTTATTATTTTATCATGGAATTAATATTAAATGTTAATTTATTTACTAATTAAATTTAGACTAGCTTACCCTTCTTGGGCAAGCCCCTCCCCTTTCCAGTGCGTGATTTCCGCTCATGTCTACTCTTTTGCAAAGCGTTGATGACAGAAGTAGAATCGGGCAGAGCCACTACCGGGTACTCTTTCGACGGACTTCTCTTCAGCCTCCGCTTGGCTTTCTTGGTGATTCTGCCCTCGATAGCGGTGCCAGGAGCGAGAACGAAGCCGTTCGCCAGGCCCAGGGACGCGGCCCCAGGATTGTTGTTTGAGTCCCCGTTGGTATCCCCGTCGCTACTACTAAAGTCTCCACTTTCCTGCACGAGGTCTTGTGCTTGGGGCTGCTCAACTTCCATGACTCCGTTCGTGGCGCAGAATCACCTTCTTCTAACCAAAATCACCCCAATCTTGCCTTCAGTGTCTTCTCTTTCCACACTCACGAGAAAGAAAGGAGAAAAATACGCTAAATTGATAATATATGTTGTTTTTCCAGTTACTTTAGTAAGTGCGTAGCCTTCGCAAATTGTAAACAATGTTGGAGTTGTTGTTTTTCCACGCTAGCGCAACCCCTGGAATCACGTGATTTAAAGCCCTGTCGTGTGATTGGCTTGTGAAGGAAAGGAAAATATACCAACCAATCAATAGCTCGTACCTGGAAACGGCTTTATGCTACCGAATATGGCAAGCCCTTTGTGTAAAAACTAGATAAACTCTGTTTTTCTCAGATTAACTCAGTTTTTCTCAGATAAACTGAGTTTATCAGTTGATAAACTCAGTTTATCAAAAAAACTGTGTTTATAAATAATTGATAAACTCAGTTTTCTTGAGAAAAACAGAGTTTCTCAGTTAAACTCAGTTTATCAGTTGATAAACTGAGTTTTTCTGATAAACTCATCATCATCATCATCATCATCTCGACAGGAGTGTAGGGTAGCCCTGTACATATCCCGGTCATAAACACGTTGATAGCATTCCTTTTACTGTGCACAGCATGCATGGAAGTCAAACGATATCAAATCTTTTATTTAACCAAACAGTATCCAGACCATGTTTGAAAGTGACGGCGCTAGTAGCAGTGACTAATGACGTAGGAAGACTGTTCCATGAACTTATAACACGTTTGCTGAAGAAACTGCTTCTGAGGTTGAGTGGTACAATGGGGTAGTAAAAAACTGTGTTTATCTGGCAAGCCCTTTGTGCAAAAAATAGATAAACTCTGTTTTTCTCAGATAAACTCAGTTTATCACCAGATAAACTCAGTTTATCACCAGATAAACTCAGTTTATCACCAGATAAACTCAGTTTATCACCAGATAAACAGAGTTTATCAGAAAACTGTGTTTATCAATGATAAACTCAGTTTTTCTTGAGAAAAACAGAGCTTCTCAGATAAACTCAGTTTATCAGTTGATAAACTTAGTTTTTCTGATAAACTGTGTTTATCTGGCAGGCCCTTTGTGTAAAAACTAGATAAACTCTGTTTTTCTCAGATAAACTCAGTTTATCACCAGATAAACTGAGTTTTTCTGGTAAACTGTGTTTTTCTGATAAACTGTGTTTATCTGGTGATAAACTGAGTTTATCTGAGAAAAACTGAGTTTATCTGAGAAAACTGAGTTTATCTGAGAAAAACAGAGTTTATGTAGTTTTTACACAAAGGGATTGCCATAACCGAATCGTTACTGATATAAAGGCGAAAGGTCAGCTAACAAAACAACGATAACAACAAAATGGATGCTCTATAATGTTTCATCATCTACTAAATTTAACGTAATACAGTAGTTTGCGATATAAATGAATGAATATAAATGATGCTTTAATTAGGTTTATGCAGGGAAATGGGAGCGTAATATGAATATGAGTCGAGTGGGACTGGGATGGATGGATGCACGCGAGCGGACGGGGGGGGGGGGGGGGGGGGGGGGGGGTGGGCGGGGGGAGGTGGGTATACTGGGATACTGTACAGCTACCAGTTTAATCAAATTATAATACTACATATATTTCGACTTTTGACGATTGTTATTGTAGAAATTTATTACGCTCACGGGGTGGATTAGGCTAAGTGGTGATTGTTATAATGTTAGCTAATTGTGAGATACGTACGGGATCATCGTAAATATAGCATATTATAGCCATAGGCCTAATAAATCATAATTCAATGTAGGCATTGAATTATGATATGACTGTATTAGTTATCATTGTTTATTATTACTCTGTTTGGAGAATTGTGACACTGATAAACTCAGCACAAAAAAAAAAAAGAAACAGGACACGAAATCAGACAAAATATTTCATATTTATATACGATAAAATAAACGATAAAATATATCAAATTAAAGAGAAAACGACCCTCTTTCACATTAGGATAAATCCAGAAGAAATCACTCATTCATGACTTATCACGGTTAATTAACCACAGCAATGTCTGTTTTCAAAAATAGCAAACATGTAACATCAACTCAACCATATCATTGTTGATGAGCATAATTTAAAAACGAAATATCATGACATGGCATAATTTTCCATTACAAATGTCATCTTTTTTCATTTTCATCTCAATAATAAGGATAAATTAAGATAAAACTGTGAACGTTTAGGCTTCGATTTCATCCAAATGTAACCAACAAGGGGAATTCCGTGGCCAACATGTTTATTCGTAAACTCCCACAGTTTGTGCCCTTTTTTAGCATGAAACTTGGTATGTATCCTTTTCATGAACTCTATCCGTAATTATCCAGAGATCTCCAAAAACCCGATGTCACCCTTGGACAACCAGTTGGGCGGTCTCTAATTGACATGTCGTATCTCATGGTAACTCTGGTAAAAACTTTCCGGGGACACATGAATGAAACAGACAAGCTTCATGCCTCAAAGACATACCAGTATGTCGATGTTCTCATAACCAGGTTCTGTTTAATGGAAAATTGGTATTTTCTGAGTTTTTTCGCAACAAAAAGTATAAAATGTCCACAAGTTACGTCATCATCGAATGCCGTAATCATCCATTGTTTTTGCTATTTTTAAAAAACATCACCTGGCTATTGTTAATAGCCCGCTTCTGTAATGTATGACAAATAATGTGCGTATGACGTCAGAATCCCCCGTTGGCAAGCTTAACAATAGTAACTAGGGTCCGGCAAGCCTCCCCGGCAAAACTTAGCTTGCCGGACCTAGTTACTATTGTTAGCTTGCCAACGGGGAGTCTTACGTAATACGCATATTATTTGCATACATTACAGAAGCGGTCTATTGACCATGGTATGTCCAGTGCATGAACGATTACATTTTAATCTATACCCTGCCTGCAGAAGACTAAATTCCGTTTAATTTGATATACGATAATATACATTTCACTGTATACTATATAAATATATGAAATAATTCAACTTAAACGAATTAGTAAGTACTACGTTCTTTTAAATATTAATAGGGGATAGGTGGTTGCATCCTCCCCCCCTCCCCCCCCCCCCCCCCCCCCCAATCAGTCAGTGATATATTGCATGCATCATTGATTTTCTCTTCTTTTGTTTATGTTTCCTTTGGCCTAGGTCTTTATAGTCATCGTATGTTATATCGATGATTATCAGAGCATGCAGATCTGATGCAATCTCGATGCGAGGACCATGCCAACTGCGAATTTGTCTACCTGATCGAGAGATGGCGCACTTCTTCAAAGCCGCAATAGTCGTCAGGGTCAGGGTGCCAATAAAATAACTATCGAGAAATCGG
This sequence comes from Echinarachnius parma, assembly GCA_037951105.1. Taxonomy (NCBI): domain Eukaryota; kingdom Metazoa; phylum Echinodermata; class Echinoidea; order Clypeasteroida; family Echinarachniidae; genus Echinarachnius; species Echinarachnius parma. Next base: position 65,609 of record JBAMJV010005379.1, read on the forward strand.
GCTATGTTTCTGTAGGGTGTCGGCGGCGTATAATCAAAGACGCTTAATTCTACAGTCTTTGGTATAATGCAATGGACAGGCGCGCCGGAAGCAGTTTTGGATTGGGGGGGGGGGTACAAAACCCCAAGGGGGCTCACAATTGTGTGTGTGTAGGGGCTCATGCCCAACCACACTCTGGGTTGCCAACTTTGAGCCAGATGTGAGAGTGAGACATTGCGAGGGAGCGAAGCGACTGAGCGGGGGGAGGGTGTGGAAGGGGGTGTCCCCCCTCCCACGGTAGGGAGCTTTTGCATTTTTTAAAACTTGAAATTGTGCAATCTGGTGCATACCTAGATAGGAAATTCGGCTGTATTTGGGAAAGCGTGATATGATTTGATCAACCAGAAAGTTTTAATATATTTTTCACGTAGAAAACAAATAATTGACACACTAATAAATATGTACCCCAAAACACACACACAACAACATAAACCATAATTATGCAACATTATGTATGATCCAACAGCACACAGCCAATAATGAGTCCCGAGGGAGCGAAGCGCCTGAGGGCTGGGGCAGGGAGGGAGGGGGAGGGTTAGGGAGAGGGTATCCCCCTCCCACGGTAAGAAAGATTTTGCATTTATGGACTTGAAATTGTGCAATCTGGTGCATACCTAGATAGGAAATTCGGGCTTAAGATTAACTGTATCTGGGAAACGTGTTATGATTTGATATATTTTTCACGAAGAAAACAAATAATTGACGCAATAATAAATAAGCACCCAAACTCATACATAAATATTGTATTTAGTGTCATACACAGTTCCAACATAAACCATATGGCGCATGTATGATCCAACAACATGGCCTACAGCCAATAATGAATCCCGAGGGAGCGAAGCGACCGAGGGCTTGGGCAGAGCCAGAGGGGGAGGGTTTGGGAGGGGGTATCCCTATCACGGGGAAGATTTTGCATTTATATACTTGAAATGGTGCAATTTAGTGCACATAATCTGTTCGCGCGCGAAGCGCGCAGCGAAAATTGAAAATGGATGTATAAACTAGCTTTTGAACGTTAGCTCATACATTTGATTGTGTCTTTCCCACTCTTTAAAAAAAAAATTTGGGAGGGGGGAGGGGGGCTTTTTGGGGTTGCAAAATTGCGTTTTGCCCCCCACTTTTTGGATTGGGGGAGCGGCCGCCCCCTGCCCCCCCCCCCCCCCCCCCCACACTACCGGCGCCTATGGCAATGAAAACGCATAATTATATATTAATACATTTTGTATTATTTGTTTCCATTATAATTCTTTTAAAAAAACACATACTTATTCATAAATAATGAAAATAATTAATGTTATATATTATTTGATATAACATTTCAAGTCATCATTTCTGAAATCGTTGTTTGGCAATTTAGCTGGTACATTATATTACCTATAAAATAATGATACAAATTATCGTAATTGTTTATATGAATAATCAAAACATACAATATTTGAAAATTGTCATTGGTATAACAAATGAAATTGAATGAGTAATTATTTAAAGGGGTAAATTTGTTGACATGTGTAAAAAAAAAAATGATGAACGGTTGATACAATGTATATTTTTGTTATTTGATATGTCCACTGGGTATTGTGTGAACATTTCAAGTTTAATGGACGTTATATGGCCGAGTAATGAGCAAAAATACCAAGTGATACTCACTATTGCACTGACTTTGTACACGGTTACGACCATCCAGTGGATAGTTACTCTAACATCTGAACACTTCAATCGTAAATATCTTGTTAACGAAAGGGAAATTCGAAAAACCGAAACTTATCCCATAATACGAATACAACATGGTTTGAGGGAACCACTATAATACCAATTGAATTTTGAGGATTTGGGCAATGTTACTAGATCCCTTTAACCCGCAAAAATTGATTAAATGTTGATAATTATTAATTTAAAAAAATAAAAAGGAACAATCCACAAAATTCAATGATTTATTTATAATTACATGTACAAGGAAAGAAAATGCCTATAGGTTATACGTAATCAATTCCTAACACGAGCCTTACCTTGAAAAGCACACAGACGAAAGTATGACAACTATATATTATAATACTGTAAACATCGACATGGTATTTATATAAAACTTACAGTACGTTTCTTAAATTTCCTCCTTCTATTTAGGATTACTTTCTTGGGGCAGGGGGGAGGGGCAAATTTTTTATTTTTTATTTTTAATCTACAATATATACCCAAAACATCATAATATAATAATATATGCATGTATAATCAATCACGTTCCCCTTACATAGGCATAGGCTAACACAAAATCATGAATATAGATTAAAACGTGATAAAATAACTATAAGAGTATAGGGGCAATGGAAAAAAAAAAATGTGCATTTACACTATTTCCAAATGTGTACTTACTCTGTTATAAAATTATACTGTTCTTAAAGGGATCTAGAAACTTGGTTGTGCAAAAATATGATGAATGGTAGATACAAAATTAATGTGTTTTGTTGTGATCTATGTCCACTGAGGAATGTGTGAAAATTTTACATAAAATAGATTATGCGGCCGAGTTCGTTCGTTCGTGTCTCCTTAATTAATAAGATCAAGATTCAAGTTCCTATTAAATTAAGTTCTTCCATCGCTCGATGGCTGCGATGGCCGTCTCATTGACAAGGGACAGGTCGAGTAATGAGCGAAAAGGCAAAGTGATATTCACTAACTCATTGCACTGACTTTGTACATGGTTTCTTATGACTATCTAGTGGTAGTTAAAAATCAGAACACTTCAAGTCGTAAATATCTTTTTAACGAATGAGAAATTAAAATTACCCCGACACCTGTTCCATGCCTCTATTGGTTATATGAATGCAACAAGGTATGAGAGAACCACCAGAGCTCCATGTAATTGGTAATTTTGAGGATTTGGACAATGTTACTAGATCCCCAATTCAAAGGGATCATACTATTTGTATAATAAATAGATTTAATTGAATGGGTCAGCTTTCGGTTTTCCAAATTCTCTTCCGTTATAAAGATATGTATTATTTAAGTGTTCAGATGTATAGAGCCACGCTATAATCATGGTTAATTTGCTTGAACTTACATGATTGCTGAATTTGAATTGAGATGATCGAGATGTGCATTAAAAGACTGTTATTTACAACTCATATTATTCATCCCCCAACTTTTGTAAAACTCATATAGCCCCAAACTTTTGTAAAACTCATAAGTATAGCCCCAAACTTTTGTAAAACACATATAGCCCCACACTTTTGTAAAAATCATAATTATAGCCCCAAACTTTTGTGAAACTCATATAGCCCCAACATTTTGTAAAACTCACGTAGCCCCAAACTTTTGTAACAGATTTATGACACGACCTCTACGATGTCATTCATGTGCACATGTCACCACATAATGAAAAAGTCAACAGAAAGTATAATGATAAGGTCCCAAATAGTCATGACGATGGTCATGGTTTAGAGAATAATAAAGGGATCTAGTAGCTTTGTTGGCAAGTGCACAAAGTGATGAGTGATTAATACAAAAAATTGTGGTGATCTGATATGTCCACAAAGTAATGTGTGAACATTTCACGTTATTTGGATGTTTTTTGGCTGAGATATGAGCAAAAATTCAAGTGATATTCACTTACTCATTGTGCTTACTTTGTACACGCCATGAAATTAACACTTCAATCGTAAATATTTGTGAACGAAATGGAAATTTGAAAATCCATAAGCTATCTAAACACTCATCGGTTTCAACCATCTTAAATAAAATATTGTGCATGTGGTGTTTTGTTGAAATAGTGATTAGATAGAGAGATAATCAACAACTATTTAAAAACCTCTTTTGTAAATTTTTGAAAAGAGGAAGCATTTTAAAAACATTTTTAACGGCTGGTTCAAAATGTTCGAATAATTGTGGGGCCCCACATTTATTACAAATTGTAATGTTTTTGGATATTTCAGCCATTTCTAAACCGATTTTGATCAAATAAAGTTTATTCTGTCATTAAAATTGTATGCTCTTTCTAATTTGACACTCAGTTTTTCATTTTCTCACAAACAAATTATTTTGTGTAGCGCCCTCTATACCAAAACTCAACTACCCCTTTAATGGGTCACTTTAATGAAATTAGAGATGATTATCATATTATATATTAGAACTGGTGTGAATCGAATCATATAACAAGTACATGTACCAGCAAATTCCAATGCGCAGTTGGAAGTAAATTGATCACCTTTATATAATTATGTCACAGTGGCGTAGCATGGTCGGACTGATTGGGGGGGGGGGGGGGGGGGCACACAATTATTGGGGGCCACATCTTATGTATTTCTTAGTTGTTGTTTGTTAAAGGTCCCCTTATGTTTTATACTGTTTTTTTTGGGGGGGGGGGGGGGGCACGTGCCCCCCCCCCCCCCCCCCCCCCCCATCGCTACGCCACTGATTATGTGTCTACTGGTACCATTTATTTATATAATACATTAAACGAAATACAAGCAGACATGTTAACGACTGACTGAGTTAAGCCCGGCGCAGACAGAGCCGACTCGACCCGATCCGACTGGTTTTCAGTCAGGATATAGTGTCAGTTTCGCTCAGTCGGAGCCCATCTAACATGTTGAATCTGCCTAGAATGACCTCCGACTGGCACTTGACTGGAAAAACCGGAGTCCTGGGGCAGCGCATTCGGAGTTAATCAGGCTGAAAACCAGTCGGATCGGGTCGAGTCGGCTCTGTCTGCGCCGGGCATTAAACATTTGAGAATGTAAAATCATAGAGTAAAACATAATACCATACACAATACATTTTTCTCGGCAAATTAGGCAAAAGTAGGCGAAATTGAATGCACACAAAATGAATTCGTGTGACCAACTTACGAAATTGACTGAGAACTCCTATATTATAAGTTGTGCTATTAAAGAACTGAATTATGTAAAAGGAGTAATAATAATTTGTAATGAACGTATTAAACTTATCGATTCTTATTATATATTCAAAACTAAATAACACGCCAATACAACAACAACAACAACGACAACAGTAACAAAAACAACGCAACAACAACACCACCACCACCACGAACAACAACAACAACAACAAAAAGAACAGAACAACACCACCACCACCACCACGAATACCAACAACAGCAACACTAACAACACAACAACAACACCACCACAACCACCACCACCACGAACAACAACAACAACAACAACGACAACTTCCTTCAATCGCACAGCCAGAGCAGGCTTGTGAGTATAACAATGGCGAGGGGCACTTGAAAAACAGAAAGCCAAATGTGCGGGCTAGCTTTCGTTCGCGCATACTTGTTGTGGGTCGATCGTCATCTTCTTCTCTGTCGCCGTTGCTCGTGGACCTATATTATACATCATCGCACCGGAACAGTACATGCCAGTTGATAAAATCATTCCTATGATTCAACGTTATTGAAGTATTATGTATTCCAGCAGATAAAGTAGAATCGTTTGATGTTTGATAAATAATATTAGAGAGTACAATATTCGCTCGAGAAATGGTAGTCGACGTCGAGATGAAAACCAAAGACGACGCCGCGGACGACGAGTGGATGTCGACTAAAAAGTATGGTGAAGAGACGGGGTTCAAGTACAAGAATAGCCTCAAACTCATTATCCCCTTCAGATTGAAACCCACGTAAGTCTTTAATCTTTCAAAATATTGTTTTTGGGGTACTATTCTTCTTTTAAAGGGACTTAGTAACATTGACCAGATCCTCAAAATCCAATTGGAATTATAGCGGTTCCCTCATACCTTGTTGTATTCGTATTAACACAAAATATATATATTTACAGTTGAAGTGTTCAGATGTAAAATTATCAACTGGACCACGAAAAACCGTGTACAAAGTGAGTGCAATGAGTTAGTGAATATCACGTTGCTTTGTTGCTCATTACTCGCCTTTTACTCGGCCATATAACGTCCAACTTGAAATATTCACACAACACCCAGTGGACATATCAGATAACAATAATATACATTGTATCAACTACTCATCACTTTTTGCACATGTCAACAAAGTTACTAGATTCCTTTAAGTCTGCTTTCAGTTCCGAACTGAATCAGTGATCATATTATAATTTAAAATAATTGAGTAAAGCTCCTTGTGCGTTGTTATTAATGCACTCAGGTGCTCTTGCAAGAATATGGCTGTTTTTCGGCTTTCTAGGCATTTATTAATGCCAATAATAAATCATACAGATTATTTTTACAAATCACAACGTAAGTTTGTTTATATTTTGTTTTCACTATTAAAGTGTGTGTATTACTTACTTGGTAAATTGTACTGACTTTGAACACAGCTATGACTACCCGGTGAATCGTAATTATCGTTCTAGCGAAAGGGACATTCGAAAAACCCGGCTTCTATTGGTAATACAAATACAACAAGGTATGAGAGAACCACTAGATTTCTAACGAAGTTTTAGGGATTTTAACAATATGTTACCTTGTTTACGTATCACTGTGTTGTGTTCATGTGCGGTGAAGTGCTATACTACTTGAGTAAATTTATTTTGAGAATATAAGTTACATAGTTTACTTTTTTTAAGTGCTATACTACTTGTATTATTGTGTCGCAGATGGGTCAGAAGGAGTTGTGCACTAAAATATCATAACTAAAATAATACGTCAAAAACGTATTTTACGTGGTGTAGTTTCTGTTGTAGAATTTAATAGAAATGAATATGAGCACATTAAAGGGATCTAGTAACTTTGTTGACAAGTGCAAACATTGATGCGTGGTTAATAAAATGTGTATTGGTGTGATCTGATATGTCCACGAAGTATAATGTGTGAAAATTTCACGTTAATTGGATGTTATTTGGCCGAGAAATTAGCGGAAATGCAAAATGATATTCACTAACTCATTGCACTTACTTTGTACAAGGCTTAAACGATCCTGTAGATAGTTTAACATCCGAACACTTCAATCGTTAATATCTTTTGAACGAAATGGAAATTTGAAAGACCGAAACTTGTTCTATGCTTTTATTGTTAATATGAATACCAACAAGGTATGAAAGAACCACTAGAGTTCCAGGTAAGTCTTGAGGATTTAGACATTGATAATGTTCGTATTAAATAGCAATTTCAAAGGATATAACACTGGCGTTCACTAACAAGTATTACAATAATGTATGATCTCCCTCCTTCCTTCTTCACTAGTTTCCCTCTCCCTAGTTTATTCCATTAATTTCTCCTCTTTTATACCTCCCTCCATTTCTTCATCAACATATTAATATTCATCTCATTACTATCATGTTGTCTTCCTTTTCCTCCTTCTGTTTTTTACCTTGTCTAAGAAGTTACCGTCAATTATTTTCTTAAATTCAATCTAGATATTCCTGTAAAATTAAAACAACGTTTGAATTATCTCATAATAATGTGGGTCTAGGCTTCTCGCCCAGTCCTGAGTCCCGTTTCATAAACAAATAAAAACATTCGTTGTTAATGTCAAATAATTAACTTTTATGTCTACATACGGTATACAGTCAGCATGGAGTATTACATACTGTTGCTGTATTCGTCATAATAGTTGTACATTTACAACGTTTGGAAACGTTTTCTGGAACAGCCGGGTCCCAGTCGGGTACCTATATGAAGTGACTTCAAAATGCACTTGCAACTCATTCGATTTCCACTTGCCATTGGTAATCGTGTTTATATGATGCCATGGTAACAATCATTGTCATTCATGTAATAAGCATACATAAGTATGCGTAAGATTGTGACCAACTGACCTATATTAGGCTACATAAAGAAAAGTCAGACCACTATGACGCATTATCTTTCTGATGGTCGCTCGCTGGATTTAACACTCACTTTTTTTTTTAGAAGAACCTATGACACGCCATATTATACAATACGGATTCACGCGTTTATTGCATTATAAAATCGTACGCACTGCACCTTTTGTCTAATAATCTTGAATTATATATGTGCATAAAAGCGTTCATGAGCCATTTGCCTTTTGAATACATGATCTGAAGAAACCACAATGAAGCTATAATCCCGGACCTTCTCAGGAGGGAATAATAGTTCTATAGATATATGTTTATTTTGTGCATATATACCATGCACATGATGCAGTAGTATGTGCTTTACAGATCGAAAGTGGGAAATTAAAGAGCCGGGTGGTGTACGTCATGCACTCATTTTCACGTCAGTTTCATTTATTTATTTATTTTTCATATCCCAATTCAGTCATAGTTTTGACAAACATAACACAATCAAGTGTATTATCAAAAGTAAAGGTAAAGTACATGTGTATATATAGTCATAATCGATACAGCAAATGTAATTTACCAAAAGTTAGTGAATAGATTCAACTCAAGTTGTATATACATGTATATAACGCATGGTCCTTTTCGAAGTAAAATATGGCCCCCTATATTCCCCGGCGTTTCAAAAACATTTAATTTATTGGAAACGGTTACACATTACCCTATAATAATCACCAAACATTTTGCATTCCGTTTACACATTATTACAAAACTCATACCTTTTTAAAGATTTCAAGCACACAAGCAAATCGTTTGAGCCTTCATAAAAATTGTATCACATTTGTCTCTTTTTGCGAACATCGTCGTGAAAATAATGTATATATATACCCCTTTTTCTAATTTCCCCCTGTCTATAAAGACTATAGTTCCCTATAATTATGACGCAGTTCACATGAACATGACCACCTGCTTACAAAGACCACTCTTTTGTCTACCGTGAATGGTCTTTATAGACAGGTTTGACCGTATAAGAAGACACCTTATATAATTATAATGATTTGCTTTGCTTTCGTTTGGTTTCCATAGAAACGTGCGTGCATCTCCTCTGGATGAATGCGGGCTCCTTTCGTTCGTGTGGATGTCATGGATGTCACCGATCTTCTACAAGGCTTACAGGGGACCCCTGGAGTATGGAGACCTGGACAACATGTCAGCTTACGACAGAGCTGAATATAGTGCTGACAGGTACAATATTTATTGTGACAGTCATTATACCTGCACAATTATTATACAGAAAGAAACATGTAAGACAAATGTTGTTATTATGCACTTACCCGTTTGCTTCCATCTCCTTTATGTGGAACATAATTAATTTGAGGGGATTTGGGATAAGGATGAGGTGGCTAAAAAGGAATGGGGATACATGGGCATGCATAATTATATCTGGACCAGGAAGCCTTTCGCTGCGGCTTTGTCATTTATAGAGCAGGCCCGCAAGCGCCATTATAATTGTACAGTGTTAGGACAAAAGAAGAAAAAACAAATCATGTACGACAAAACGGTTTTTTTTAATTATAATTATACTTATTCGTTTTTTGTTTCCTTTATTGTCTTACAGGTTGGAAGGGATTTGGGAGGATGAGGTGGCTAGGAAGGGGGAAGCAGGGGCGTCGCTGGGCCGAGTAGCCTTCCGCTTCGTCAGGACCAGACAGATCATATCCGCCTGTGCTATCGTGGTTAGCTTCATGGCAACCTTCATTACTTCGGTGAGTATTTCATGCATGTATCTTATCTTCTGCATGATTCTGCTCAAGAGCAGGTCCTTAACACCATCACACCTCTCTTCTCATGGATCTTCTTTTAAAGTCTCCATATGGGCCATTCTGAATAGAGTCCAACATCCTGATGCGCTTCATCATGCCTGAATCTAACATGCATACTATTATCGTCGGTTAAGAAAGAGAAGGGCGCACGCCACTCAATTCACCTTTTATTCGTTGGATATAATCAATGTTTAAAGTTTAGGAGCCTTAGCTTGTAGAAAGCCGATTTAACTCTCTTATATTATTTAATCTTTAAAATACAGAAACTTATCCCATAGGATTTTTAAAATATGTTTTACAAGAGTCATACTTGATCTATAACCGTATAACGCTGTTATTTCTGAAGTTGCATAACGATGTCATAATATTTATCTATTTTCCTCCCATTTTGTTTTTCAGTTCATCCTCATCCTGCGCCTGATCGACTACAGCGCCGCAGACGAGGTCGACGTCTGGTACGGCGTCTCGCTCGTTGCCGGCATGTTCTGTCTTCAGACTGTACGAATATGTGCCGACGCTTTCTTTTGGGCCACGGGCTGCAGGACCGCCACGCGTCTGCGCTCGGCGCTCTTGACCGTAGCGTTCCGTAAAATAGCCCATCTCAAGAGCCTGAAGAACCACAGCGTAGGAGAGGTATATAGCACGATTTAAATTCGTTTGTCGATAGTTTAAAATTATAGTGAAAATAATAATAATAATAATAATAATAATAATAATAATAATAATAATAATAATAATATAATGATAATAAAGAATACTAATACAAATAATAATAATAATAATGTAATAATAATAATAATGTAATAATAATAAAGAATACTAATACAAATAATAATGATAATAATAATAATAATTATAAAAAAACAATAGTAGTACAAATAATATTAATATAAATAATAATCAGAACAAGAAGAAGGAAAAGAAGAAATAATAAACGTAAGTTTTACTTTGCATTTAAAATTGAATAACATACATAACACTTGTTTTGCAAAATTACAACAGATAGTGAACGTTTGTGCCAACGACAGTAATCGAATCTTGAGCGCCTGCATCATCAGCAACTACCTGATCGCATCCGTGGCCATCCTCGTCTCCCTCCTCATCACGTCGACGTTAGTCGTGGGCGTCGGAGCCCTGATCGGCACGCTCATGACGTTCCTGATCTTCATCCCCGTACAGGTGAGCATCGATCCAGAGCCCTTCTTACCACCCTACCTCTCCCACATAATTATGAAACCCGCACACAATAGGAAAACAAAGAGATCAAAACGCTGCTACAATAGCAACACCCAACAAATTAATTAGCACCCAAAAGTGGGATTTGCACCCTATATGGGGTGCACAGATAAGGTGCATAGCCCAGATTGCGATGCAGAATTGCTACAATTGTATCAACTTTAGGGTGAAAATCTGTACCTTTATTTCTTAATTAGTGTGTTTCTTACTGTCTAACCGTCTATAGTATAACTGCCTATATATAGAGGCCAAATATTGTTCTATATAGAACGTGATATGACCGTTTTAGCCAAATGTCACAGATTCGTTTAACATAAACGTGAAAAGTGTACATATTTTTCTTCAGTAACCCCAATATTAATAGATTCAATGTTTGCCCTTCACCGATTTAGGTTGAGCATTAAATACTGAAGTGCATGTTTGAGCCCGCTGTGAAATAAAATCACAAGTGGACTCGGGTTGCGATCGAACCCACGACCTCTATATTACTAGACATGTGTCATAACCATATAGACCACCGATTCATGAGTTGTGATATTGAACCGTTTCAATCTTTTTTTTTTTTTACTAGGCCATTGCTGGGAAATTCATCTCGAAAATCCGCATCCGTAACGTGAAGATCATCGATCGAAGGATCCAGATGATGAATGAACTGCTGATGTATATCAAGCTCATCAAGATGTATGCCTGGGAGAAACCCTTTGGAAGGACAATCGCAGGTGGATAAGATGATAACAATAATAATCCATTCGTATGAAGCGCAATATTACAATTATATATAGGGATCTAGTAACTTTGCTGGCATGTGCAGATGTGATGAATGGTTGATAAAATGTGTATTTTTGTGATCTGATAATTTAAGTAATGTATGAAAATAGCATGTTAAGTGGATGTTACCTGGCTTATTAATGAGCAAAAATGCAAACGGGTATTTGCTAACTCATTGCACTGACTTTGTATAAAGTTATAACTTTCCAGTGGATAATTACACATCCAAACACTTCAATTGTAAATATATTTTTAACGAAAGGGAAATTTGAAAACCGAAACCTGTTACATGCTTCTATTGGTAATATGAATACAAAAAGGTGCGCTTAGGGAGCACCGAAGCCTGATGCAACTTTGTTTTTGTATTATTATTACAAACATTTTCACTTTACTTCTAAAGCAGTGTTAATTTCCCTTTATTGCAGGTATTCGACAGCAGGAGGAGAAGCGTCTGGTACAAGCCGGGATCATCCAGAGTTTCAGCAAGTCCATCGTCCCCATCGTGCCCAACCTTGCCTCCGTTCTCTCCATCCTCATCCACGTTGCCATGGGCAACCCCTTGTCTGCCTCACAGGTATATAAAATGTATATTACTGCTAAATACATCATATACATGCATCACAGGATATATACAAAATAATATAATTTATATAATTATACTGCTAAATACGTAGAGGCTCCGTTGCGCTTTACATTACACATGCAATACAATACGTGTAGGTCTGTGCCTTGTTGGATCAATCGATAAAGAATGTTATACAATAAACGTAATCAACCCTAAAAACAAGTTCGAGCGGATACACGATAATAAACGGCTACAAAATGCATTGAGTGGTAATTGATTTGGGTATATATACCCACCATGTCTTTCATTGGTTGTAGTGTCCCGTGTCACAGCCAAAAGTATTATAGTTGAGTTCTGGTAAGGAGAGTACAGTTTGGGTGAAACTGAATTTTAGTAACCAAAACCTGCATCATTACATTACAAACTAATAGTTATAACTAGAAAGGAACACAACATTACAAATGACGTAGTAAAGATCATGTTATCATTCAAAAAGAGCCGTTAAAACGTAAGAGGGCGCTCTCTAAACACTCATCGGTTTCAACCATTTTGAATAAAATATTGTGCATGTGATGCTTTGTTGAAATAGTGATTAGATAGAGAAATAACCAACAACTATTTAAATACCTATTTTGTAACTTTTTGAAAAGAGGAAGCATTTTTAAAAACTTTTAACGGCTGGTTCAAAATTCTCTAATAAACCTGGGGCCCCAGGTTTATTACAAATTGTTATATTTATGGATATTTCAGCCGTCTCTGAACCGATTTTGATCAAACAAAGATGATTTTATTATCTAAATATTATGCTCTTTCAAATTTTACACTCAGTTTTTCATTACCTCACAAAAAAAATAAGTAGTCTAGCGCCCTCTCTACCAAAACTCAACTATCCCTTTAAACAAACATGATTATCTCTGAAGTATAAACAATGACTTAGCGCCATTCTCTTTCTAAATCGATATGTTATCTAATTCGAAATTATGTGATTATATCCAACATATACGTTTACCCCTTGTGGTATTGAAGGCTTTCAAGCATTATATAATAATTATTTCAGAAGTACAAAAAGTGACCTTAGCGCCCCTTCGATACATTTATTATCTAATTCGAAATGATAATATGATTATACTTATCCAACAGGCTTTCACTCTAGTGGCGATGGTCAGCGTGTGTGGAACAATCACCAGCAGGACTCCCTGGGTGGTGAGGATGATCGCAGATTCTACAGTCGCCATTCAAAGATTGAAGGTACAGTAAAAACCTACCACCTGTATATAAAGACCAGGCCCCATATTCATACAACCCCGCTAGCTTAAAGGGGTAGTTTAGTTTTGGTAGAGAGGGCGCTGCACATCACAATTTTTTTGTGAGGTAATGAAAAACTGAGTGTCGAATTTGAGAGAACATGCAATTTTAATGGCAGAATAAACTTTATTTGGTCAAAATCGACCCAGAAACGGCTGAAATATCAATAAATATATCTGATCTTATAATTATTTGGGGCCCAAATAATTAGATGATTTTTAGAAAAAAATAAAAAAATGCTTGCACTTTTTCAAAAAATTTCAAACGCGTTTTTGACATAGTTGTTGATGATGTCTCTATCTAATCATTATATCAATAAAACATCACATGCATAATTTTGTATGAAAAATGGTTGAAACCAATGCCTTTTTAAAAAGCGCCCTCTTGTGTTTTAATGGTTCTTTTTGAATGATAACAGGCTTTTTACTTATTCGTTTGTAATTTTGTATACATTTCGAGCATGGTGGAGTTATAACTATTAGTTTATAATGTTACTGTGCAGGTTTTGGCTACTAAAGTTCAGTCTTACCAAAACTAAACTACCCCTTTAAGTTTAGTTCCTTGCTAAGTCTGTTTTAAATGATACGGTTTAATAGTGAGCAACGAACAGTTTCCTAGTCCTCAAACAGGGTTAGCTGGGTAGGCCTTAGTACAAATAGTAGGTACCCTCTAAGTTAACCCTATATATAATTATCAACTAAAACACCTTGTGTTTCATTCTTAGTCACATGCACCATCCAAAAAAAGAGTTAGCAATTCGAGGAACTAGGCTAGCCGGCTTTTATTTGCATGGAAATAAGCCTGTTTATATAGAGACCATCTACCTATAAAGATCACTCTTCTGTCTCCCTTGATGGGTCTTTATAACCAGGTTTGACTGTATATTTAATAAACGCATAAGTCACACCTATATATATAGCGGCCACCCAAGGAAAAATAGAAAAGTAGTCAATGCATGTATAGACCGAGGATATTACATTCAACGGAAATTTATTTCCACTGACCACTTTATGACCTAAATAATGTCCACTGCGTTTGACCTTCAACAAGACAAATTAATTCTCAGTTGCTGCTCTCTATAACACAGGTGTACTATTATACTGTACATGGGTACCATGTTATTAAACCTTGCGTCATTGTCAGCATATGGCTTGTATGCTCACCTGGGGAGTTCAGAAAGTACGTAATATCATAGTGTGCGTCTGATCTGTACCTGAAGACTATAGATACTAATAGCGACAGGAGTGTTGACAGACATGACTGCGCTATATAAGTAACTACATTAAAAAGAATGCCTCCGATGTTATATAATTGTTAAAAAGCTAAGATACCAACTTACTCTAAAAATTCATTTTAATTCCACACCCAGACGCTGATCATTCTGGAGAAAATGACCCCGAACGAGGTTCTAGAAGAAAGCAGCGTGAACTCGGTTGAGATCCGAGGCGGCGAGTTCGGCTGGGACGCGGTGGTGGTCGACGAGGAAGAGGACGTCCAAGGAAGCCATGTTGCCCTAAACGACAGTAGCACTAGTAGTACCGAAATGGTGAACGAGATCGGCGTTCATAGTGACAACGACACTTCAGGTTTGTTTTTTGAACCTTGAACTTTTAAAAAAATCATATCTATATAGCAGCTCACTTGGGAAGCTAAACTGGTGATAGTGACGTGACGTCAAACTTCCTCACATAAATGTTCGCATTTTCTTAAATGAACGAAAAGTCTGCATTTTGCAAGTTAACGATACAAATACTATTTTTGCATTTTGTTTTTGTTAAAATTGCAACAAATATTTCAAAGTAAATGCAAACAAATGACAAACATAAACAACTAATATTTAAACGTTTATTTTATTTTAAACGTAGATCTTGCGAATGGAAACGGCATGGGCATTTCTGGTCTCCAAGAGGCTCAAGTGGACGTCGCCTACAAACTCCCGGGCAAAATACCACAGGTCAACGCGGGTCGAAGTAGAGCAAACACCCAAGCTCCTTCCAACAAAGTCTCATCGGTTCTATCCAACATCGACTTCACGTTACCCAAGGTAAGATGACGTTACGACATCCAGGGCCCAATTTCACACAGCTTTTGCGATTGTTGTAAGTGTCCAATTATTGTAACTACCATGGCAACAGCTGCAATGCTCAATGCTGATTGGCTGTTGACCTACTAGTTACACTAATTGGACACTCACAACAATTGGAAAACGTCTTTACAACGGGCCCCAGGAGTTTGGAATTCAGTATTATACAACTACAGTCGAGCATATCTTATTAGCAGGAATAGCAGCCAACCTGCCTATAGTGGCCACCAAGAGAACAAATTAGTATAGAACATATATCACCAGTCTAATATATGTACAGTGGCCACTTTGTTGGCTTCCCTTAGGTGTCACTATACACAGGTCTGACTGTATAAACGGAAATCACTATTAGATATAAGGTATTATAGAGGAACATGATAAAAAGGAATATTTGAGCAAAAGGCTGCGCATTGTGGCCAAATTGGACCGTTTTCATTGTTTGAAATGGACGTGGTATAAACGTGACTCTCACAATTATTGGATGCAGCCCGAGATAATAATGGAGATCGGGGATAATGAACTGAAGAGTGAAATAATTGTAAGATGACAATGTCAATCATCATCATATACGATTTCGTAATATAGGGAAAGCTGACGGGAGTCTGTGGAGCGGTCGGCAGTGGCAAGTCATCACTCATTGCCGCCATCTTGGGGAACACCAACCTAGTGGCTGGATCCTGCAGAGTGCAAGGGAAGTTCGCCTACGTGGCTCAGGTATGATATCGCGGGGTTTATGTCAAATTCGAAACAAGTTGACAAAATATATTTTGGTTGACTTAGATTCGATCTACAGATATATGCACCAACTGGACACATTCGATTATTGAGAAAAAAATTAAGATTTTTGCATGTGAAAACAGTTTACGTCAAACGGAAATATTACAAACTATTAAAACTATCTTTACGGGGTTCTTATATTGTTCTCATTAATTATTCTAAATCACGTGAAAAATAATTTCAGCCGTATGTATGCTTTAAAGTCAATGGTTGTTTTAAGTTATATATTTGTGAAATATACTTATTTGTTATAATGAACCTCTTTTTTGATGTGCAGGAGGCTTGGATCTTTAACGGGACGGTACGGGACAACATCTTGTTCGGGAGCCCGGTGGACGAGGAGCGATACAGGATGGCCCTGGAAGCATGCTGTCTGGAACATGACCTGGACGTTCTGCCCTCGGGAGACCAAACAGAGGTAGGAAAGGTGTTTATTGTTGTTTTTGTTGTTGTTGTTGTTGTTGTTGTATTTGTTGTGTCGGTTGTTGTCGGGAGTCCGGTGGACGAGGAGCAATACAGGGTGGCCCTGGAAGCATGCTGCCTGGAACATGACCTGGACGTTCTGCCCTCGGGAAACCAGACAGAGGTAGGAAAGGTGTTTGCTGTTGTTTTTGTTGTTGATGTTGTTGTATTTGTTGTATTTGTTGTGTCTGTTGTTGTCGGGAGTCCGGTGGACGAGGAGCGATACAGGATGGCCCTGGAAGCATGCTTGCCTGGAACATGACCTGGACGTTCTGCCCTCGGGAGACCAGACAGAGGTATAGGTGTCATTATCATGAGGCCCGTATAGCTGTATACTACATGGGTACATTGCCAAACCACTTTCTGCACATGGATCCCATTCATTCATACATTTATTCATTCAATCATTCATTCATCCGTTGATCGGTGGTCCATCAATTACGTTTATATTCATGATAATATGGTCACTTCGATGTGCCGCCCAAAGTAATCCATTTTTACAGAGGAAGCAGTCCCAGTACACACATGTCTTTAGATTACTACAAATGTGATGAGACTATATACTTTAAATATGATACATTTATATTCCAAATCATGTATGATTCCAAGCTATTTTAAAATGGTTACATTGCTTAGAAGGGATCCATTATAATTGTATGACATTTAGCACTTGTACAATTTTGTTGTCTCAATTTTTTCTAGATCGGTGAACGAGGCATCAACCTGAGCGGTGGTCAGAAGCAGCGTGTGAGTCTGGCCAGAGCCGTGTACGCTGACCACGACGTCTACCTCCTCGACGACCCGCTCAGCGCCGTGGACGCGCACGTAGGCGAACACATCTTCAGCAGGTGCATCAAGGGTGTGCTGAAGGACAAATCGATCCTGTTTGTAACACATCAATTACAGGTACTGCATATTAATATCCTCATTTGAAAATTCAAACATCTGTATAGGTCTACAATGTACTCGTTTTCTATTTTTAACTAAGTTGTTTAAGGCCCATCTTATTTGTGTTTTTTTATCAGATCATTCATTGTTGTTATCTTGATAACGACTTCAGGTATATCGTTCTCCTTGTCCTGACAATGGTCAACATTTACTGGTCAGAACGTTGAATTGTGAGTGGTCCTTCACAAGATGACCACTCGTTGGAGAAATTATATTCGACGTGAGGTACCGTATTTATAATATTATTTTGTTGTATTGCCCCATACATATTTACAACTTAAAGGACTGCATTGCTATATGATTTTCATTACGTTTCATATATTTACAAAACAAATCTAGATATATTAGAAATTGCATATAAAAATCAACAAAAACACGTGCGTACTGGAAGTGCTTATCTATTTAGCGTTTTCCTTAATGAATGTTGTTTGCAGTACCTACAAGATTGCGACTTCGTTACCGTGATGACACACGGGTGCATTGTCGAGTATGGGCACCACGATGACTTGATGGAACAGGACGGGGAATATGCCCGCCTGATCACCACGCACTACACGAAGGATGACACCCAGGAAGAATGTGAGGTCGAAGAGGAAGATGATGAGGACGATAACGAAGAGGAATACGATGGTGAAAGAGGGGAAGCTGATTCATCGTCGTGTCAAGTCGGGGATGAAGAAGAGGATGACGTCGAGACACCAACTTGTGACATAGACGAGACTGACGCATCAGGTGCATATATGAGGTAGGTACTCACAATCATAAACCACAACCTATCATTTACACATTATATGAATGCTAAAAAATACTTTGTCACGTAAACACTAATATCCCACTTTCTCTCGACTCAAATAATTTATATTTTTATGACTAAAAACATTCCAAACAAATACATATCATGAGATTTGCAATTGATTAGTTTCAAGTCATTATCATATGTGCCAAACAATGTTACTCCAATCTGCTTTGTCTCTTGCACACAAAGAGACAGACACACGATGTCAGACATGTCAGAAGAATCTCTAATCGAACGCGTCATGATTTCCGACTGAGGCAACACATTATTACAAAAGTATGTATAGGGAGCATCTCTCTATCTCTCTGACCCATAACATAGTTTGGGAGAAATATCAGACAACAAGAGATTCATTACTGACAGGGGCGTAGCTACGGGATGGGAGGGGGTCCTGCCCTCTTCAAATTTTCTGTGCCACATGACATCCCCTTGAACAAATTCGCGCTTGTGGGACAAAAAAGAATATGACAACAGGAAAAGGAAATCTTCCGACTTCGGGCATAATCAAGCCCTTTTTAACGTAAATATAATTTCAAAAATAACTGATGGTGAGGACTTGTATTTTGGTTGACAGGTGAAAGCTTGTGCCCCTCTCGAGTACGAAAGGTCCCCTTTGGTGCCCCTACTGAAAGCCCCTAGCTAAAGGAGTACAGTTGTTCTAGGTGTTGATCTTTACTAGTCCCTCCATTATGGCAGGTCAAACGGGATCTAGTAAATGTTTCTGAATCGACCAAATCCACTTGCTTCTCTAGTGTTTCTTTCTTGCCTGGTTGTTTTCTCCTTACTAATAATAAGTACGAAACCGGTATGTTTTTTTTCTCAATTTATGATTTAAATCAATAGAAAACAAAAATCTAAGGGATCAGTTAACTGTTCACAAACTTATGGCAATAAGTTAGCAAACTTTCATTTTCGCTCTTTATTATTGGCTCACTCACTCATTAATTGATTCATTCGCTCGCTCATTCGTTTATTAATTAATTAATTCATTCATTCATTCATTCATTCATTCATTCATTCATTCATTCATTCATTCATTCATTCATTCATTCATTCATTCATTCATTCATTCATACATTCATTCATTCATCCATCCATCCATCCATCCATCCATCCATCCATCCATCCATCCATCCATCCATCCATCCATCCATCCATCCGTTCGTTCATTCATTCATCTTATTAGACTATCCAATGGTGACCGGATGAGTGCAGCATCGCGAGCATCGAGCCACATGAGTGTTGCGAGCTCACACTACTCCGAAGGAGGAGATGAAGATGGAGGTAAGAATCGTTTTATTTGATTTATTCTTGTTTCCTTTAAAGGGATTTAGTAACATTGTCCAAATCCTCAAAATTTACTTGGAATATTGTGGTTCTCTCATATCTTGTTGTATTCATATCAACAATAAAAGCATGGGACAAGTTTCGGTTTTTCAAATTTCCATTTCGTTCAAAAGATATTTACGATTGAAGTGTTCGTTCTGAAATTATCTACGGGACCTGTTTATGCCATGTACAAAGTAAGTGCAATGAGTAAGTGAATATCACTTTGCATTTTCGCTCATTTCTTGGCCAATAACATCCAATTAGCTTGCATTTTTCACACATTACTTTCTGGACATATCAGATCACGCCAATAGACATTTTATCAACCACGCATCACTTTATGCACTTATCAACAAAGTTACTAGACCCCTTTATCGTGAAATGTTCACACATTACTTTCTGGACATATCAGATCACATCAATATTCATTTTATTAACCACGCATCACCTTTTCCCCCCCAGCAAAGTTACTAGATCCCTTTAAAGAGAAAGGCAAGGTATATTATCAAAACATGCCCATGATTATGCACATTTAGTTTCACAAATTTCAAAAGCTTCCTGAATATAATTGCATGGATATTCGAGATATCTTGTAACACAAACAAGGAAGCCCCAAACAACTCCTCATAATGTCACAATCAAACAATTTCGTCTTGACGACATGTTCCTATATGGTAAACATAAAAGGTAACCACCTATTAATGGGTGAATGAACACGAATGAAGATAAAATGACCGCATTTCAGTTTGCCACTTTAAAGGGACTTAGTAACATTGTCCAAATCCTCAACATTTCAAATTTCCCTTTCGTTACAAAGATATGTACGATCGAAGTATTCAGATAAGAAAAACTCCGGGTTAGTTTTTCTTCTGTGTACAAAGTGAGTGCAGTGAGTTATTGAATATCACTTTGCATTTTTGCTCATTACTTGGCCATGCAATGTCCATTTGACTTGAAATTTTCACACAATACCCTGTGGACATATGAGATAACAGCAATATACATTGCATTAACCATTCATCACTTTTTGCACATGTCAACAAAGTTACTAGATCCCTTTAAGAGTATTATATATATGCTATACTGTCATGTCTCTTATTTAGTTTGATTAATTGTATGATATTTTTAAGCGCTTATATTTCCAATATGCGCTATTAAAATGTCTATTATTATTATCATCATTATATGCACATTTTTTGTTTGTTTAGAATTTGCAAACATTGAAATACCTACGTATCTACCATTTACCGTACTTATTGTGCTTTTGTAACAATTGTGCAACAAAAGGCAAACTGACGACGTCCGAGGTCCGGACGAATGGGCCGTTGACATGGAGGACGTACCACGGCTTCATCCAGGCAATGGGGGGCTACTGCCCCGTGCTCACCATCGTCATGAGCTTCGTGTTCGTCGCGGGGATGCTGACGTTCAACAACTGGTGGCTCAGCTACTGGATCGAAGTCAGCGCCAGTAGACCGGTAAGCGCCTGTCAACCTCCTCCTTCCTTTTTATTTTTTTCTTAATTTCTTTATTAATTTCCTTATTTTCAATATTTCAACAAATTATCAAAAAAATATTTGTAAACAATTATTATTATTATTATTATTATTATTAGTAGTAGTAGTAGTAGTAGTAGTAGTAGTAGTAGTAGTAGTAGTAGTAGTAGTATCATTATTATTATCATGTATAATTAGTATCATGTATAATTATTGTTATTATAGGTTTTCTCGGCCAATTTCGTTAACTTTTCATTCGTATTGATAAGCGGTTCATTCAAATTCGCGAAATTAAGCTGTAGGCTTAACCCTAAAAAGACTGGGGGGCTGATTTAGCCCCCCCCCCCCTCCTCTATTTTCGCGATTACTTCGCAACGCTTAAATATTTTATGGTGCCACTTCACGACTTTTTTCCTTAGAGCCTTGCGCAACTTTTGATACCAAATGTGCGACAACCGGGTGTACCGTTCTAAAGTTACGTGATCTTTTGTAAGTGAGCGTCGGCCCGAAAATCGCTATTTGTGTACAAATCCTATGGAAATTGACTTTTTTCTAGAATAGACAAAATCTTCATTATTTTTCATTCTGATCACTGCAATTATTTAATTTGGGCTACAAATGGTTGAATAATGGTTAATATTTGATTCCATGAAAACAAATATATAACAAATATTTTTTAAATGCAAAAAATACGAAAAAAATGCAATTTTCGCATAATTAATTAGCTCTAATTAGCATATTATAATTAAAACAAACAATTTAACTATGGAATATTGTATGGCTCATGGACATCTATCACCATGCCAAATTTGGAGTCGATTGGAGTTTTGATTGCCGAGAAAACTACAAAAAATACAAACAAATACAATTTTCGCATAATTAATTAGCTCTAATTAGCATATTCTAATAAAATTGAAAAAAAATTACTACGCAATATTGTAGACCTTATGGACATCTATCACGATGCCAAATTTGGAGTCGATTGGAGTTTCGGTTGCCGAGATCTTAGGGGGGCCCTTTTAGCCCCCCCCCCCCCCCCCCCCCCCCTCCCCCCAGTTTTTTTAAGGTTCAAAATAGCCCAGTCTTTTTAGGGTTAAAACTCGTTCGAAATTGTATTCCAATCATTCTATTTAGGTCTTTGCTCAAGTGATTTAGCACTTATAGCATTCAATTTAAAAAACACGCTATTAGCATTCAATTTCGCCAACGGAATTCACGAAAGGGGGCATTACGTAATCATGAATTTTCTCGCTTTAAATTGAATGAAAATTTTACGAAATAGAAACACGATTTAAATCGAATGCAAAACAAAATGTTTTTCGAATGATCGTTGCAAAATCGGCGAAATTGAATGCACACAAAATGAATTCGTTTGGCCAACTTACGAAATTGACCGAGAAAACCTATATTATCATTAATGTTGTTATTGTGGTTGTTGACATTACCATCCTTGTGTTTGTCTATCAGTACAACGCCTCACTCGGTGAAGAGCCTCCATCTCTGATAAATGATCCAAACCTTCATATGTACATGCTGGTCTACGGAGGGTCTCTCCTGGTTATCTTTGTGGTGGCAGCCATAAAGAGTGTCATCTATATAAAGGTATGTAATGTTCTGTAAATCACACCGCACATGTTCCCTACATGATCAGATTCGATCCATCGAATAACTACGTATCTGAACTAAAACAAGACTTGTGTATTTAAATCATGCAGTATAGTTCAGATCCTTAATCGCTCACCGGATCAGGTTCGAATCGTAACAATATTCTTATACATGAAAGGTAATCATTTTAGTAGTCAATTCCGCCAACAAGTTCAAACAAATAGGTTTCAAGAAAAATCTTATAATTGAAAAAAAATCAGCACCATACTGAGGTAGCTATGTTCATGGGTCTGCAGAAGAAGACTATCTATTGTTTCCAAACTACCCGTGTATATATATGGTCGATTCCAACGAAAAGTGTACACGGCATGTTCAGACCTATTTGATTTTTTTGAAAGGTCCTACAATCTCGATTTTTCTTTGAGCAGATGCATCTTGGCAAGACCTTTCGCGCCATACAAAATTTGTGACCATTGCATTTATATTTTTTTCTACAGGAACAAAAAACATGCTATTTTTGACCACTTTTGAAAAAAGTCTCTTAAGGTTTTTTTGAGCGGTTAAAATCTTAGAATGAAGACTTGATACGAATTGGTTTATTTTTACATGGGAAGTTGTTGCATATGTCAGGACTCATTATATGAGTTTTTGTAAGTAACTGGCAATCATGTGATTTTTGGTGATTTTTTACCTAGTGGTAAATTTTAAGCGTTGCCTACGAATACATTTTTTAGCACTCATAACCTTATTGAAAAATTCATCACACGATTGAAAATGTGTGCTCAACTTAAACCCTCATGTGTCTGCTATTGAAATGCATTATCAAAAATCCTAGTGTTTTTATTGTATAGCCGTCAGAAATGTCAAAAGCTGAAAAGGCCCGTTTGGTTAAAAAAATGGCATTACCTACGTATACACTTCATCATGTCGTAGCTTCAATATGTATGTAGATTAGTGAGAGATAACTTAGTAATAGATGGAATATAGCATAACGCTAATATGTGCAAGGATTTATCGTTTTCAAATAATGATTTTAGTAAATATTCAACAAAATGTATTGCATTCGTAAGTAACTTTTAACAAATTAAACGTTACTTACGAATACAAACATGACATAGGGAGTTTGATTCCTGCGCTGACATTATTTCAAACGGCAATATCACGTAGATATTTTGGCTATTTGAAGAAAATGAGCGTGTTATGGTATGAAACAAATTTCCTTTTCATGCGTTATAATGTTCATATTTTTGGGGCATTTAGATTACGAGCACACCAGGTTAAAAAAGTTACTTTTTTTGCCTCATTTAACATTAAACGATCTTCTCCTCCTTGTTAAACAAGCGTAATCATCATATTAATAAATGAATGTATGTGTATGATTCGAAGGCATCCTTTGGCAATATATTAAAATCAAAATAACGATAGTCAATGCTTTAATAAGAACATTAATGTGGCATTTTATCATGGGGACACTCTGTATTCGTAGGTAAAATGTACTCGTAGGTAACAAGAAAAAAGTAAACTTTCTGATATTAAAGCCCATTTGTATGTCACAATCAACCTGATAAGTGTGCGCTTTCTAAATCCGACCAGATGCTATCATCATCTAGAGTTTCGACTGAAAATATGATTTATTTTGTTTACAAAGTTCCGAATACACAAAAATAATGATGTCATCATTGATTTTTTTAATCGGTTAATACAAAAAAGTGTTTAAAAACCACATGCATCTGATGGCCCACTATCTGCATCAAGATGATCAACCCATTCGACCCCAAAACGCAATTGCGGTTGTTCGAATTGCATTTTGGTATGTTTGTCTATGAAATTTTCCTTGTAAAAACATATATCATAGAGTCTGTGTACATGGTATCTACGTTGACGTATGCACTATGATTTTTGGCGAACAGTTGTATATAAACCACATGATAAGTCGACGTAATCGATTACTTTCATTCGTATTCCAATCACATGAGGGATTGAATCAGATATGGCTCTTTATAAAGTGGGTAGGGTAAAATACCGAAGAACACACCATTTGAACACACCATAATCAATATGTTTTGCCTAACTTCCAGCTATACATATACCTTATCCCAACCGTTCTCCCATTACCTCAGATATATACTTTTTGTATCTTGGGTAGATAGAAAATTCGATTATTTTTTTGTAATATCGCAATTGTGTTTTAGTTAGTATATCTATAAGATGATACAACTTATTAGCATTTTCTTTATTTAATATTTATATCACATATAACAAGAGCATGTACACTGAAATATTGATACTGTTAAAGGGGTAGTTTAGTTTTGGTAGAGAGGGCGCTGCACATCGCAATTTTTTTGTGAGGTAATGAAAAACTGAGTGTCGAATTTGAGAGAAAATGCAATTTTAATGGCAGAATAAACTTTATTTGGTCAAAATCGACCCAGAAACAGCTGAAATATCAATAAATATATCTGATCTTATAATTATTTGGGGCCCAAATAATTAGATGATTTTTTGAAAAAATTTTTAAAATGCTTGCACTTTTTCAAAAATGTTCAAAAGCGTTTTTTAAATGGTTGTTGATGATCTCGCTATTTAATCATTATATCAACAAAACATCACATGCATAATTTTGGTTGAAAATGGTTGAAACGAATGCCTTTTAAAAAAGCTCTTTTTGAATGATAACAGGCGTTTTACTTGGTCGTTTGTAATTTTGTATACCTTTCGAGCATGGTGGAGTTATAACTATTAGTTTATAATGTTACTGCGCAGGTTTTGGCTACTAAAGTTCAGCCTTACCAAAACTAAACTACCCCTTTAAACAGGTTATGATTGCTATAAAGATTTATTTAACGGCCATTTTTGTTATTAAAAAGTAAAATAACGTAATTGAAAACAATGATGATGCCGTGTTGTGATGTTTTCATTATGCTGCCGTTTGATTGTATTAATATTATTGCAGCATTACATAATGTACACATACATCTCCAAGAATAACTTCGTTTATTATATTCTTGATAAATGTAGCACATAATAAGATTAACCTTATATTTTAGCACAATACAATAATATACTGTAAGACACAAACTGGAAACAATACGAGTTAATCTTAGAAACATTCCAATTCAATTGGAGGGTTCGAATCAAACTAAGTAAGCTGCTGGGATATGCAGGATTGGCCAATGTGTTTCATTAATATTCAACCCTTTAAGAACATAAGAGCGCTGTATGAACTGTTTTTTATAAATCTCAAATGATCCTTTATTGCATTTATCAAACAGATAATATATTACCACTCATCGTTTGAGCAATCGTTTCAAATGTATGTTTGTCATTTTATGTGCACGCTGGTGTACACATTATACAGTGATTCACCCAAATATCAAAACAAATGTATGCCCTCTCTTTCTCAAATTCGTGATTTTATAGCTATGTCAGGAACAGTATATATTTACAGACCATAGGTATACAAGTTGTTTTTCGTATAGTCAAAATACAGTAATTAACTTTGCCTACTACAGGTATCTTTGAATATATGAACAAAATAATGTTACCTACGAACAAACTATAATATTCGTTTCTGTATTACCCAAATGTATCGTATCCCTAGAAATTCCAGATTAAACATTTTCTTACATAATGTTTGCAATATCAATGATGTGGATATACTATCGATCAACATTAGGAATTCAAATCTATAGTCAGGTTTAAATGTCCAAATGTTCACATTGAATATATATTTTGTTTTGAGGACACCACTTATGGTGTCAGTTTAAATTTTTAAGAAGTATTTTTACACCGAATTGATTGTAAGCACATTTGTATGATCGTATCTCACTTAGAACTGACAAGGGACCCCCATATTTCGTGACAGTCACTGTGAATAAAAGGTTTTTGTTACCTACGTATAAAGTAAATTACATGTTGCCTACGAATACTTATTTTTCACGTACATTGTATATGTGTCATATTTTTGCGCACAAACCTAAATTTGATATTTTTGGAAAGGGTATTTCCCACTCTTTAAGATAGTGGAAAATAATTCTTATTCACATTTTATTAAAGAGATTATGAAAAGTGATACAACCTCATGTTTTTAAAACAGGAAAATCTCAACACACTAGTAAAACATTCGAACTTGAAAATTTATAACATAGTGATGTTTAAAACACAATATGTGAATGTGTTCCATGATTAGCATCTTATAGATGAAATAAAAGCATATGTTTGCATGAAGCAGATTGATTTGGAGTTCCATAATCACATTTTTAAAGTAATTAATCTGCATTCGTAGGCAACGTTAGGAAATGTACCATTAACTTCTCAAGGCCATTACCTGGCCGTTCAGAGAGATTAGTGATGGCACTTTTTTTCTAGTTATGGTTGACATGTCTACTTAACATGTGCAAAAGGATTAAAAAATCAAAGCAGTTTGAAATTCGAACCTAAAAATCTGGCCGTGTACACTTTTCGTTGGAATCGACCATATAGTAAGCAAATAATTACCGTTGGTGAAGGTGATGGGACAAACTATCACTTCCGAGGCGATCTGGATGTAGCTATCTTTTCGAAGCGAAGCTGAGGAAAGATAGCGTATACATTCAGATCGCCGAGGAAGTGATAGTTTGCCATCGCCTGAAACCAAAAGGTGATTATTTGCTTTATATTCCACATCAATTATTTTGATCACAAACGACCTATAACTAACACAAAGGGCTAAAAAGTTTGGAATATTGAGCAATTGATCGAGTCTTTTATTTTAATTTCGTCAATCCTGCACATGAACAAGATTTATGATTAAAAGTCAAAGACGCTTATCCCATTGTCTAGCGTAGCCGCGCGCAAACGTTGCGCATCAGCGCGCTACTTTTCTGCGCACTAACGCGCGCACGCGTACTTGCGCGCGAACAATTGAATATCTACACAGTGCAACGCACTTTTACCGATTATCTAGTGAGTGCAACGCACTTTCACCCAAGATATCTACACAGTGTAACGAACTTTTCTTCTTCCATCAATAATGGGCGAAACTATATTTCATCACGTGATTAACTTTTGACCAATCGTAGAGCAAGATTCTTAGTATGTGGAATATAATCAATATTAGCTTTGCTGTTATCTTGCTCATGTTGAAGACGTCTACGTTGCACAACAAACTAATTGCACTAACTGTGTACATAGTTGACTGTCTCCATTAGAGACTTTCAAATCCGAGCACTTCAATTATAAATCTCTTTATAATGACGAAAGAGATATTCGGAAAATCGAAACCTGCTCCATGTTTCTATTGGTACTACGAATACAATGAAGTATATGAGAACTGCTGGAATTTTAAGTACGTTTAGTGGATTTTGACAATGTTACTATATATCCCTTTAATATGTCTCTTCATTATTACAGTTGATGCTGAAGACATCGTCCGCGTTGCACGCCAAGATGTTCAGCTCCGTCCTCCGCAGCCCGATGAGCTTCTTCGATACCACTCCTACTGGTCGCATACTCAACAGGTTCTCCAAGGACATGGATGAAAGTATGAGAGTTAATTATTCAATCCTTCTACAAAGTTTCTGCTACTACTACATTTACTAATTACTACATTTCCTTCATTCGATTTTGTATGTGCTGAACAATAAAGAGAAAGGAAGCACCGAACATTTATTAAATTAACAAACATTTTCACAACCTCACGCATTAAATTTTGTTTATAGTAAATAAAATATAACAAAGAAACGCTTAAGCGTATTTATATGACACATTTACGTGTAACTAATTTGGAATTCATTAAAAGTTCTATACTTCTGATTAACATATATACGTGTACCAACACAGTTTGAATTTATTTATTATAACAGTAAAACATTTTAAAAAGAATTATGAAGGGGCAATTTTGTATGAAAAAATGGGTTTTTATTTTGTGCACAACTTTTGATGATTTCTGAAAGTCACAAATTTGTTCATTTCTCATGTTGAAATCATCAAATCGTTATTTAATATTTCAAGTATATATGACGTAATATCATACACAAGTTGCTCTTATTACAACTTCTCATCCAGTGGTGTATCGTGGTCCTATAATAGGGAACAGTATACTTGTGAACAAAAAATAATCTTTCATTACACATGTCTTCGTTTTCATTCCTGCCGTTTCAGTCGATGCTCTGCTCCCGATCAACATGGAGTCCACGCTCACCAACCTGATGACGATCTCCGCCTCTCTCATCACCATCGCCGTGGTCTTTCCGTACTTCCTCGTCGCTGTCGTCGTCCTATTCGTCGTCTGCTTGGTCACCCTCAACGTGTACCGGCGCGGTAAGAACGGCATGAAACAGCTAGCCAACGTCAGTCGCTCGCCCTGGTTCTCCCATATCGGTTCCACGGTGACTGGTCTCTCAACCATCCACGCCTTCGGTAAAACGGATCAGGCAGTTGCAAAGTGAGTACAAATTTATATTTTTAGGTAAAAGTTCCACCTAAATGGAAAGCCAACCACTGGCATTTCTTGCATTATATACTTGTACCGTCGGAAAAACACGGCAGCCTTCCGAATGGTCTTGAATAATTAGTTTGCACATTCTTTGAATGAATAGTTTTAGTAAATAGTTTTTAACTGAATCTTACAAGGTCCCATAAAACTTGTACCAAATGTGACATACAGATGCTAACACATAATATGAAAAGACTTTGAAGGAAATAATACGTGTATGCTGTGTGACATTGAAATTGAGGCCCAATACAAAAGCGTACCGTATTCATATCCAGATTATGTCGGGCGTTTATCTTGCACTTAGTCTACAGCAAATAATCATCATTTTGCTGAGATTTTACTGGTTTGAGAGCACAGTTATCCACATAGAACAGAAATATAACATAGAAACAGAAATAAAATCAACTTGATTAACAATACTCGATACTCATCTGTAAGCATTACACATATCTAAGGTAGATGTAGAAACACTCACTTCACTTGGGACGCATGTTCTCCAGCCCATACTCCCTTAGTTACACCGCTGGTCCAGTGTTCAAGATGTACACACAATAATATTGTTGTTATCGTTTTCTTTTGCCAATTGATGACGCATTTCTTTGTAACATCGTTTATGTTTGAAGACCAAACAAAAATCGACCTATATACATATATTAAGCAAATAATTACCGTTGGTGAAGGCAATGGCACAATCTATCACTTCCGAGGCAATCTGGATGTAGCTATCTTTCCGAAGCGAAGCTGAGGAAAGATAGCGTATACATTCAGATTGCCGAGGAAGTGATGGTTTGCCATTGCCTGAAACCAAAAGGTGATTATTTGCTTTATATTCTACATTGGAAACATTTCACTGGTAGCTAGGTCTACGAGAAAGACAACTTAAACTGTTTTTAATGTCTAGGCCTAGACTAGTTCTAACAACACTAACAGTAACACTACAGTTACCGGCACTACTAGACTTTGATCTACTTACCAACAATGGCTATTCCAATATAAAATGAAAGTGAACTCCAACTCCAAGTCAGACTCCAAGAAAATTGTAATCAATGATGATGAAACACTAAAACAGTTCATAAGTCAACGTTCTAAAGTCTAAACGTCAGAGTCATGGCAAGCGGTGTACGATACATATTGCAAAGTACGCATTACATTTGTAATTCGCGCAACACACACACATCCGCGGTTGCATTGAATTGACCGTGCATTTTGCATGCAGTGTGTGGTTATTCAAATCCCGTATTAAATGAAGCAGACGGTACCGTACCCGGTACTACCATACCTACAATACAACGGCAGTGTTGGAGTCGTCTTCTATGTATGGTCTGCTGAATAGTGCGGAATGTGAATACACACTCTCCACAGCAATTCAATGCAACCGCGCGCATAGAGTTATCGCGCCACTTATTGGTATTCAATTCAATGGCATGCAACCGCGGAGTGTAGATAGTACTTTTTATCTAGTGAGTGCAACGCACTTTCACCCAAGATATCTACAGAGTGTAACGAATGGGCAAAACTATATTTCATCACGTGATTAACTTTTGACCAATCGTAGAGCAAGATTCTTAGTATGTGGAATATAAATCTATATATCTATCTATATACCTATCTATATATCTATCTATATATCTATCTATATATCTATATATCTATCTATCTATCTATCTATCTATCTATCTATCTATCTATATATCTATCTATCTATCTATCTATCTATCTATCTATCTATCTATAATATCTATCTATCTATCTATATATCTATCTATTTATCTTTCTATCTATCTATCTATCTATCTATCTATCTATATATCTATCTATTTATCTATCTATCTATCTATCTATCTATCTATCTATCTATCTATCTATCTATCTATCTATCTATCTATCTATATATCTATATATCTATATATATATATATATCTATCTATCTATCTATATATCTATCTATATATCTATCTACAAAATTATCTTCCAGGTTTGTGGAGCTTCTGGATGTCAACGCTCACCCCCTGATGCTGTTCCGGATGGCGAGCCGGTGGGCCGGTGTCCGGCTCGAGTTCCTCCTCGTTTTCGTACTCTCGACCACCGGCCTCATGGTGGTCTTCGCCCACGGGACGATACCGCCATCGATTGCCGGACTGGCTTTAGCTTACGCTTTACAGGTATGTTATTATGTATCCGGATGATTTTCTATTTGCAACAAGAACCTTTTATGCTAAACAAGTGCATATCCACCTACACAATCATCTATTTCCAATACATGATACAACATCATACAATTCTGCAGAATTAGTATTAACCAGTTTAATTGAAGTAACTAGCGTTTTAATAATCGTTATGACTCTCTACGTCCAAAATGTACATTTACATGTATAGCAGTCGCTTTGCATATTGCTTTTGAAACGAATATGGTTGGGATACTCCCTAGGGAGTGGGAAATGTGCACTTAATGAGCAGGACATGATTGTTGTGTGTATCCGTTGACCGAGCAAATAACTCGCGTGAATAGCGCTCGAAAACGAAATTTGCAAATTGTTTAACAAAAATATTTCCCTACTATTCTGTTTTTATTTGATGAAGCTGACAGGAATGCCCCAGACAGCCGTGGCGACACTTGCCGAGACGGAGGGTCGGTTTTTCTCCGTTGAAAGAGTTCAGCAGTATATTCAGGTTGGCATAAAATAACTTTTTATCATATCTCATCTTGGTAACAATATTGCGCCATCTATTCGACAATTGAATGTATTATTAAAATTAAAGCAAATCAATAATTGTAATTATAACTGTCGTGATAGTTGTTATTATTTCAATTATCATTACCCTGTTGCTTGTTATTACTGACAGGCCCTAACAAGCACCATAATTTTGCTATTATTACTATAAGATTACTAGTTTAATTATCATAATTTCTATGATCATCATTATTTAGACATCATCATCATCATCATCATCGTCACCATCGTCATCAGCGTCATCATCACCATCATCATTGTCATCATCGTCATCATTATCATTATCATCATCATCATCCACATCATCTTCATCATCATCATCATCATCGTAATCATCATCGCCATCATCATTACCATCATCATCATCATCATCATCGGCATCTTCATTATTACCATCATCATCGTCATCATCACATCATTCACTAATTATCTTGCTCTCGCTACCTACAGAATCTAGAGGCTGAGGCGGGCGAGACCAATCCGCACAACAAGCCCGAGCCCGACTGGCCCAGCGAGGGGAGGATCGAGTTTCAGAACTACCGAATGCGTTACAGAAAGAAGCTTCCCACCGTCCTAAAGAGTGTCAATTTCGACATCAAGTCCGGCGAGCGGGTCGGCATCGTCGGGAGAACGGGTTCAGGTACTATTTTCTTTTTTATTTTCGAATTGGTTATTTGTTAATTTTTTTACTTTACTAAACCTTAATGTGTTTACTTAACTTATATTAACTTTACTTTTCCTTTGTATGCTTTACTTACTTAAAGGGGACCATTTACGATTTTTTGTTTGCACAATGTACTCAAGAAAGCAATCAGCGAAATTTGTTTTTGTTGTAGAATGCAGTAATAATATTTTGTATTTTCTTCACAAATCTGTCCTTAATCCTAACCACAGGCAAATCCTCGCTGAGTGTCGCCCTCTTCCGCCTGGTTGAGGCCAATGGAGGTCGTATTACCATCGACGGTGTGGACACTTCCGACCTGGGTCTCTTTGATCTCAGATCCAAGATGTCCATCATTCCGCAAGATCCAGTCATGTTCATCGGCACAGTCAGGTCAGTGTAAATCACCTGTGAATTTAAGTTCAATAAGACTAATATTATCGGAAATAATATCGCTAGTGATATTCGTTTGTCTCGCAATGTATGGTCAAACTAGGAATCTAAAAGATCATGACGTTTCGTATGCCGCTGCAATACTTTGTCAAATGATATAATCTAATGTAGACAATCGGTTTTTATGCTCTACCGTGGCTCCAAAACCCACAATCTCGCATAAGCGAGTACGTTCCTGATAGGTCAACAACGCACCGCGTCTATTGGCCGGTGCACACGGGCACTCAACCAATCAACGGAACACTGATGCGGCCCGCCTGCCGAACCAGCGTACGATACGTCGCCATGACACTACCCCGACCAAACCGGCCCCCAACGGCTGATCCCAACCCACGGTAGAACAGAGCCACCTTCTTGCTACAACGCTCATATCTACGTATCAATTTCAGGGCAAGGCGCCCGTATGTTCAATCAATAATAGTAAATATATAATCCATTGCGGATATAGTATCGGAAACGTCATGATCTTTTAGATTCCTAGTTTGACCATACAATGCGAGACAAACGAATATCACTAGCGATATTATTTCCGATACTATATCCGCAATGGATTATATATTTACTATTAAGACTAATATTGATTGGATCTGCCCGAGATCAAACGTACC
This sequence comes from Echinarachnius parma, assembly GCA_037951105.1. NCBI lineage: Eukaryota > Metazoa > Echinodermata > Echinoidea > Clypeasteroida > Echinarachniidae > Echinarachnius > Echinarachnius parma. The sequence continues at coordinate 99,494 of JBAMJV010005379.1, forward strand.
CTGTCAACCTAATATGTTCACACTTTTATATCATCCTCGTCAACATGTATTACCCGAGGTTATATTCATGACTGAAACCGCAGGGAGCTTGAGTGGATGGTGTCCTCACATGATTTTATTTTTATTTTTGGGGGCCAAGTATATCATTTATACCACGCTTTTATATGCAACATTTTGAAATACAACTTTGTTGTATTTCAAAAGAAATTAATGTAATTTTGACAGCATAGGTACGATTTTGTTCTGCAATTGCGTTATACTATAATTATATAAATAGTTGCTAATTTATCGTTTTTGTCATATTAGGTACAACTTGGATCCGTTTGGTGAGCGTACAGATGCTGAGCTATGGTCTGCACTTGAGAAGACTTACATGAAAGAAAAGGTAATGTTCTTTTTTAACTGCTCATTAAAGAGTACCACCACCCAAAAATAATATTCTCATTAAAGAAAGGTAACGTCTTTAGTATTCCATTCCATCAACAAGTTCACAAAAATATGTTTCCAGAAAGAAAAAAAAATAATTGGAATACGCCTCACCATTCTAAAGCATGCGTTCATGCGGTCTGAATTGCGAAGACTAATGTGTGCAGAGCGAACGAATCGCCCGGGATTATATTGTCTACAAACGTACGCGTGAATCGCATTGACGCACTCGCAAATGTTTGGCCCGTACGAACCAGGAAATAGTAGTGGTTCCGTAAGTGGTGGAAATTGATTGCTTTGTTTATGAATTACACAACCCTTTGCAAAATGTTGGGTATCTATTTGATATCACAAAACTGTTCCAAAACATATAATAATGTGTTGTTCTTTGCCTGGTGGTCCCCTTTAAATCTTGAAAATCCAGCAAACATAGTTGTAGTAACGTGCTAGATTTTAACCAAAATGTCATCAATTATATTACTTTATAATAAGGCTTACATGCACTATCAAATCATAGTAATCACTTTGAGATAATTATCGTATTTATATTTATATATCATATAGATTTATATAAATGGAAATACCATCTAATCATACCGTATTGAGAAGCCTCAAGAACACATTGACTCCCTATTGAGCATTCACGCTCATCAGATGTATAGAGTCATGTGTATACAATTCTCTATTTCTTATTTTATATTCAATTGTATTTCATGTGAAATATAAAAAAATATATGGGATATGTGAAATGGAGGAATCCATCTTAATTACGGAAATGTTTTTTTTTTAATAAATGATTGTATGAAAAAATGCTTTATAGTGTCTTCATTCTCGAAACATACTCCTATTCATTTTCATAAAGTATATATTTATTCTTCGTTTTAGATCGGCTCCCTGGAAAGAGGCTTAGAATCCGCCGTAGCCACAGGGGGAGAGAATTTCTCCGTGGGAGAGAGACAGCTGCTATGCATGGCCAGGGCACTCCTTAGGAAAAGCAAGGTAAAAACAACAGTAGATAGATATATAGATATTTGGTTTTATTCAACATTAAAAATACATAAAAACGCGTCAATAGTCACGTGACTAAACTTGAGGCGCTAACAAAATTGGATATTTAGAAACATATCATATACAATTAGTTAAATCGAACTATATATATCAACCAAATTCAATTTTAAAGTACGTATTACACAGAACATAATATATAATTTAAGAAATGTATACATGCAGGCATACAATAACAAGCCCATATACACACACCCGAGCACACACACACACACACACACACACACACACACACAAAAACACAAAATAAAGAACATCACACCAATGCACAAGTACATCTCACCTCAAAACAAAACAAAACAATCATCCGATCAGCGAAACAAACCAAGACAAATCACCAACCAACGCTCACTCATGTCACTTCTCGTATTTTCTGATCTACAAAATAACGTTTGTCCTGGAAATTCATGTCAAAGAATAATTCATCATGGGGTACGGAATATGGAGGAATCTATCTTCATAAAGGAAATTAGGTTACATTACTGTAATACAAATATAATCCCCGAATCCCAAAGTACATAATGCTTCTAAACGTGCGATTGAGTCAATAGCGTCTAAAGATAGCGATAGTCCTATATGAACATTCATAATAATGTTCTCGTTACAATCATAACCCTGTGACCAACACATTATTTGTAACATCTTTTAGCGTCGCTCCGGCGAGTAATCATAACATATAAACGTTTTTGTTCTCAGGTTTATTCAGAATTCATGACCTGAGTTTTGTCACCAACACGAATTAACTTTGCTGTATTTTTAATCTTTATTTTAGATTGTGTTCCTAGACGAAGCAACAGCGGCGATAGACACCGAGACAGACAGTCTGATACAAGAGACAATACGTTCAGCGTTCAGTGACTGTACAACACTCACCATATCACTTCGACTCAACATAGTACTAGGCTCGGATAGAACCCTTGTCATGGAACTATAGAATTAAAAGCTAAACATTGATGAATATTCTGATAATTCGTATCTTTTTCTTTACCAGATTTTGTTCCTTGACGAAGCAACGGCGGCGATAGACACCGAGACAAACAGTCTGATACAAGAGACAATACGTTCAGCGTTCAGTGACTGTACAACACTCACCATAGTACATCGACTCAACACAGTACGATAGACCCGGATAAAATACTCGTCATGGAACTATAGAATTAAAAGCTAAACATTGATGAATATTCTGATAATTCATATCTTTTTCTTTACCAGATTTTGTTCCTTGACAAAGCAACGGCGGCGATAGACACCGAGACAGACAGTCTGATACAAGAGACAATACGTTCAGCGTTCAGTGACTGTACTACACTCACCATAGCACATCGACTCAACATAGTAGTAGACTCGGATAGAACACTTGTCATGGAACTATAGAATTAAAAGCTAAACATTGATGAATATTCTGATAATTCTTATCTTTTTCTTAACCAGATTTTGTTCCTTGACGAAGCAACAGCGGCGATAGACACCGAGACAGACAGTCTGATACAAGAGACAATACGTTCAGCGTTCAGTGACTGTACAACACTCACCATAGCACATCGACTCAACACAGTACGATAGACCCGGATAAAATACTCGTCATGGAACTATAGAATTAAAAGCTAAACATTGATGAATATTCTGATAATTCTTATCTTTTTCTTAACCAGATTTTGTTCCTTGACGAAGCAACGGCGGCGATAGACACCGAGACAGACAGTCTGATACAAGAGACAATACGTTCAGCGTTCAGTGACTGTACAACACTCACCATATCACTTCGACTCAACATAGTACTAGGCTCGGATAGAACCCTTGTCATGGAACTATAGAATTAAAAGCTAAACATTGATGAATATTCTGATAATTCGTATCTTTTTCTTTACCAGATTTTGTTCCTTGACGAAGCAACGGCGGCGATAGACACCGAGACAAACAGTCTGATACAAGAGACAATACGTTCAGCGTTCAGTGACTGTACAACACTCACCATAGTACATCGACTCAACACAGTACGATAGACCCGGATAAAATACTCGTCATGGAACTATAGAATTAAAAGCTAAACATTGATGAATATTCTGATAATTCTTATCTTTTTCTTAACCAGATTTTGTTCCTTGACGAAGCAACGGCGGCGATAGACACCGAGACAGACAGTCTGATACAAGAGACAATACGTTCAGCGTTCAGTGACTGTACAACACTCACCATAGCACATCGACTCAACACAGTACTAGACTCGGATAGAATACTCGTCATGAAGAAGGGGAAGGTAGATAGATTTTTGTCATTTTATTTAATTTTTTCCGTTAGAGAAATAATGTGTTATTAATATTATGGTAATGATACTGAACATTCGTGATGGTAACATAATGTGATGTTAGTTATGTAATTGAAGCGTACATACTTTATGAATTAATTAAAACAAGTACTCTTCATAATCGGACACTAATGATACTATATTTGCTAATAAAACACATAAGCCATGACTTTAAAAGAAAATTATGTTCGCGCTTATACTAGAGAGAGTTGTAACTACATAAATCTTCCTATAGTAGTATACTAACTTTGGTTGGTTTGGCTGTCCAATGGAAACAAAAAAAACATTATAATATAGTATTACCTTAACAATTTAGACTAGTATGCCGAAATGTAAAACCGGATGTAATTCTTGTATCCTTTCCTTTGATTTTTCAAATTTTCTGCAGGTTGCCGAGTTTGATTCACCCTCCGCGTTGCGCAGCAATCCGTCCTCCATCTTCAGCGGCATGCTGGCTGCGGCTGAAGCGTAGGCTAGCGTGGTCGTCGGTGATTGGCGGGAATGATCATCACGTGATGAGCACCGGTACGGCAGCTCTTATTAATCTCACCATGCATTTGTCTCTGAATGCATTCAGACGAGAAGGCAGCCTTTGTAATTGTCAAGAGGCTAAACTAAAAGGCATAAAGTCCCAATCTAGATAGTGTATACCCCCGTTTTCTATCCGTTTCACATCCGGCAGGTATAGCAGAATACTGGCAGGAAACGAATGGATGCGGAACAAGTTCGGAATGGGCTAGTACGGCTCCGGTTCGCGTGAAACGGGCAGATATCGGAACCCTCGTGAAACTCACGTGGAACGGAACGCAACTCTTAATACGACTGGACGAAGCGCACTGAAGAGAATTAGGCGGATGGGCGGATGCTGTGGGCATACTTTTGGGTCGGATGGGACGTGCACGGATGGAACTTCAAATTTTGTTTCGCCACCTGATTTTTGTCGGATAGGAAATGGGGACTATTTCATTAGGGGGGCTCTGGTGTAGAATCGTTCCATGTACATTAGTTTCAAGTTTTCCCCTGGCCGACTTCCAGCACTTACTATTGAACACTGAAGCCACCTTTAAAGGGATGCCTGTAAAGTGTCTAACTCCACGAAAATTACTTTGAGCTTCCTCGTTTCTCATCTACAGTGTTGTTTAGCTTATGGTATAGAGAATAATAAAATAGGGGTAGATTTTTTCAAATGCCCCTTTAGTATGACGATATCTATCATTCAGCTCAAGAGCGTTAATGAACGGTCATAAACCTCATAAACGATCATACAGTAATTCGTTGTAAAAGCTGACGCATATTTTCGTTTTTTTAACCAGGAAAGCAGTGTTCTTTTTCAATGAAACTTTCACACATCATTAGGACATACTTTACAATGATTTTGGTACAGGATTGAAGTCTTAAATGTCAGTTTGGGCAATATCTGACACTTTACAGGTGCACCTTTAACTGAATATATCCTCCGCAAATAATGTATGTAAGAAATATATTTCAACTCGCAATAGTACTGTCTTATTGTACATGATGATGCTAAATGATGCCCATATTCATATTTTACCAGTTTTGTGTGTGTGTGTGTGTGTGTGTGTGTGTGTGTGTGTGTGTGTGTGTGTGTGTGTGTGTGTGTGTGTGTGTGTGTGTGTGTGTGTGCGTGTGTGTGTGTGTGTGTGTGTGTGTGTGTGTGTGTGTGTGTGTGTGTGTGTGTATGTGTGTGTGTGTGTGTGTGTGTGTGTGTGTGTGTGTGTGTGTGTGTGTCCTTGTTTGCGTGGTGTGTTTATGTGTGTATTTATTTTGATGAATAATGTTTTTAATACATGCATGCATTATGAAACAAAGCTATTTTGTTTATAGTAACTATATTTTAAGCAGTTTTACTACCTCTAATCTGGTACCCATGATTCAGGAAATATCATTTTAAAAAATTTAATCCGCGTTACATGCATAATAAATATTTACATATTTTGTATGTATTTATATATTTGTATACCGCAATTGCTATCTTTGTTTACATTTATGATACACTTAAACGCACGCATGCAGTTGGTATTCACAATGAGGATTATTGTTGATAAGTTTATTATGAACACTGCATCAGCCATGAAACATATTTTGTTCCCTTTTATTTTACAACTAATAAAGTAATTAGTAATAATCACATTTTATCACAATAGGATACAGTGGGATACGGTACACTCAAATGTGCGAATTGATATTGGTGCTCGAAAGAGTACTGTTAGTTATTTGATTCAAATTTCTAGTAAAATGCTAGAACAAATATTGTGGTAATGTTTAAGTTTTGTCACTAGTTGTTTAAACTATGATTGTTTGTCATTAGGCAAAATCCAAGACGTGCAATTTATATAGTCTTTTTTTACATTATACATGTATTTTTATATTTATATCAATAACGAATATTTTGAAATCAAAATATGTACATAAATCAATGGAAAGAATTTGAAGTTAAACATGAAATACTGCAATCAACGTTACAAATCTGATAAGACTGGAATATTAAATAGTATGGTATAGATAGCATTTTAATTTCTTTAATGAATAATGGAAATGTTTAGTATGTAACATTTTGAAATGCAAGTGCAGTATAAGTCATGCACATCAGGCTCGTGTATATGTTTTAAGCATTCTCATTTGTATTAGAAATTTCACACACAAATCATGTTGTTTTACCATAAGTTCTGCAATTCTGTAATTTCCCGAATGCTTCTTTAAAATAGATCAAAATAATATCATATACATAGGTCTATACATGATCATTAAACAGCGATCCATGCAGCCATTATCTATGTGATTGATTCAGTGTGTTACATGAATGTTATATTGTCATTTTCAATAAATAACCGATTATTTGTTCAAACCGTAATCATCGACTCATCTGATTCTGCTTTTTTGTTTATAATATAGATTAATCCTCCCTATAATCTGTAAGAAGAATAGGCACAAATGTATTACTTCATGTAGTTTTTTTTTTTTTTAATTTTATATGATTGACATCAGTTTCTAATATTTCCATCAATACAGAGGTGCTTTAAGCCAATAATTATACTTACATCAAAGGGGAAACACGAAATTAAATCTTAATATTAAACTAGCTGAAAGAACAACCTCTAATTATCGTGAAATTATTTACTTTCTTGGATGAATGGAAATCTCTTTTTGGGGGGTATTGGCCTCATCCTCTCCTCCTTTTCGCATCTTGCTTTTGCCCTCTTCCGACAGACCGATTCACTATAACATCGTGAAATTTATGCGCGTTCATTGCCTGGGTGGTGTTTCACAAAAAATCTAAGTTGGACCTAACTATTATGGGAAGCCAATTGTAGCATTGGGTTAAAACATGTTCAAAAGCAAGGATGCAAGTATTTTAGACATTTTACATCAAGAACATGAAATCTCCTTGATAATCGAAAATATTGTTATGATTTGTATCAACATTTTATGCCTTTTAACCCTAAAAAGGCCGGGCTATATGTTGAGGTCTTCAGCAGGCTGGGGGGGGGGGGCATTATGCCCCCCCCCCCCCCCCCTATGATCTCGGCCGCGGAGCGGCCGATCGCCGTGAAAAATTGCACGCATGATAAGTGAAGTGTATAGAATACAATGGTAATTTTAAATTTTTGAAAAATTCATTAATTTGCATATTTATGGTAATTTATGCAAATAATGTCATCAAATTCATATTTTTACCCATAAATCATATATTCTTCATTATTAAACTCTGGTTTTCACTACATATATTCTTTAGAGCATTTGGAATAATAATACGACAACAAAATTTGGAAGAGCCAGGTTCTTCCTTATGTTTTCTATTGTTTTTATAATTTCTTATGTATTTCTTTGTTTTTTTTTACTTATGCATTTTATTGTTTTTGTTTTTTATTTCTAACTATAATTCAACTATTTTGAACCCCCAAAACAAACATATAAAATGTAAACAAGACCAAATAACCAATGATATACCTCCTTTTACGAAAACTTATATTTCCATATGTTTTGTACACAAATCACGAAATTGAGCAATTTTCGGGCTGACATGCATAGACAAAAGGTCACGTGACTTCGTAACAGTAGGTCCCATTTTCAAAATGTTTGTTTTAAATTATGCGCAAGACCCAAAAGAAAAAAGTCACAAAGCAGCGGCGCGTCATCTTACCGCGTTTTGGAGCAATACAAAAAATCGCGGAGGGGGGGGGGGCATTATCGAGGTAGCATAAATAAACCGACTTTACCCCTCATTCTACCTGGGGTTTACTTTTAATTGTATGGAGCGAATATCCGACCCGGACCGTCCAGCGGAATATGAAGACTGATTGTTCGGTCTATAGACTGGAGGCTGCCATGTTTTGAAACAGCTAGTCCACGTTCAACGTTCAAATGACGTTGCATATACGGTTACGTAACCGCTGTATTTTCCTCTGCTGCTATATCAGTGTTTATATACCCTCTTTTGTTGAGTCCGTATTGCAATGTCAGTTGTCACAATATCACAGCCTCCAACGTGCAGTAATGGCAGAGAAAAGTGGTTAAAAATATTTTATTTGGATTATTTTGATCCCCAAGAAGAAATACGGTACATGGGGCCGGTGACAAACGAATAGTCATTCACATGTACTACACACTAACTCATACATGACGTCACACTAACGTCACTCATAAAATACACGTTTTTGTGTGGTAAGACAATAAAACTTGAACTAATATGAATTGTCACGGATCATATGATTACTTGTACACGTGACACACACAATATTATACACACGCAAATATGGAGCGATTTATATCCCTTGATTTCGTTTAATAACGGGAAAAAATATCAAATTGAAAAAAAATAAACAAAAACAACGATTATTTGTAGCTCTGCATGAATGGAATCGGTTTATTAATAATTTGTGAATAATTTGTGAATAATATATGATTTTTGTTCCTTTTTGTAATTGTATTATTTTGTTAAAGCATTTTGAAATACAGAAGACCCGATGTGGTTAAAAAAAAAAATATCCCTTGATTTATAATTTGTACTGGACACTTGGAGTCTTGGACACTCATCCTGTCACAAATGTAAGCGAAACATGGCAGCAGTATTTTAGCTTCCCTTGAAATCACCCGCGTGATTTATGCTGTTTCTCCACTGACTGAGTGATAGGTAAAGGATGCAATAGTGGTCATTATTCTGTTGTTAAAGACGAAAGCGTGACAACCATCGATCATTGCCACACTACGGGCACACACTACACTGACGTTGATCCCATTTGCATGTGCATGGTTACCTGACCCGGGCCTGACCCCCATAAATAAACCCATTTCATCGGTCATGTTAAGTTCCCGAGTTATAAGTTAGCTATACATCATCCAGCAAAGTGTATTATATAGTGGGTTAAAAAGAAAGTACAGACGTCACATCTATAAAAACAATCCCCGGGAAACAATCAAACCGATTGCAGGGGAAGAGAGCGCTTGATAAAGACGATAAACTTCTGTTTTAATGACAACTTACTTAAATGATGATAATCAATCACGGAACTGACGTGCGCATGAATATAAATTGTATTGATAATAAAACCCTGGAAAGAATTTAAACGAAATGTTACCATATTCTTCGTATTTTCCCCAGAACAACGCCCCAACATTTTAGATAATTACTTAATAATATGACCTTGCCAATTGCTATAATATTTCGGTAAAAGGTGTCTTTTATTTGTCGACTTGTCTTCTCGCGATGTATACAGTAGGAGGAGACCGGTATAAAAGAGATCGCGGAAAATGAGTACCTTGCATTGTTTACTTCGCTAACCGTTCGGTAAGAGCATTATTGTTCCACACTCCGATTCTAGATTTAGAACGGAATCGAACTTTCGATTCAAGAACTTACCTTCGAGAGTGAAATACATATCTTCATAATTATCAACATTGTTCTAAAGAAAGGACTGACCATACAATAAGTACAGAATAAATGCGGCAATCGTCACAAACGACCAGAAGCGCCCAAAGTTTCGTATTCGGGTTCGATTGTTGGTCCAATTTTCACCAACGCGATATCATATATAAGCTATAGTGATCGAACAGTCGCATCGTATCATAAACAAGTAATACTACAATAATAATATTTATATAAAATAGTCGTCATGGCAACGAATCGCTGCAGCGGCGTCGTGTTCGTCTTTACAATCGTCTTCGTGTGTTCGCTAACGATGCCGTCGTCGACTCTCGCTCTGTCCTTCGATAGATACCCTGATT
>JBAMJV010005380.1:0-110405 GCA_037951105.1 Echinarachnius parma
TTGTCAATAAGGCCGTAGTCATGGTATAAATGAGTGATTTTCCCCTTCACAGAATGAGAATCTGTTGCCCCTTGAAAGCTTTCATTTTCGTTGCTTCCAATCTGAAAAGACACGCTGTCGAAAGGTTTGGCCGCGTTTCCTCCAGACGATTCATAGCAGCCATACTGTGGCTGAACATCTCCATCGTATCCAACGGCATATGCATTGTCAGGGTAACTCTGAGATGCATTTGTTAATAATGTCTTAGTTTCTTGTTGTGGCGACACATCGCTGGCAACTGTTGTGAGAGAGGGCTCGGTTTTGCTGCCTACAAGCCGAGACACAGCGTTTGAGAATGTGGTGAACATGGTGCCTTCATAATCCTATCTCAGAATTCAGAACAAGATCCAAGTGCAATGATGGAATAGCATTAGCCTTGTACAGTTGCGCACCTAATATTTAAACTTCATCTTAGAGTTAGAGATCAGTCTGTGATATGTCCAAATGAAAAGAAAAGGAAAGAAACACTAATTAGAACATAATTATGACCATTTGCATTCTTTCAATCTTTGTAAAGATTTAAGTTGCAGGGAGAAAATATTAAGGGGTGTAAAAGTTAGCAAAATGTTTGATTACATGTTCATACAAGACATTAAAAAGGCGTCTTTCTTCTTCAATTATTCATTGAGAAATGAGAATGCACTTTACAAATGTACTGTATGAGGTACTAAGGACATGCTCATGCAGTCTTGATCATAATACAATTATCTTGCATTAAAAATCTTTAATTTTTAAATCATTAAAAAGACAAAGAAGTACGGAGTAAGAGTTCAGCTCATTAATTTTACCTTGAGGCTTGATTTTGCGCAACTGCTGCAAGCATTTAATTTTTTCCTAAATCCAGAGATCGACATTCCTCTCATTCTTTATAAATTAATACTTCAATCTGGCTCGGAGCTGGGATTCCCCATCTATACTATTCTTTACATGGTACGCTGTACAGTGTTGCTGAACAAGATATGCCACCACAATCACAAACATAATCATACATAAATTATCACACACACCAGCTAGCTAGCTAACTCAGCACGCACACAAGTACAAATGCCTCCATGTCCACACTCCATGACCATGATGATCGAATTCCAGTCTACTTATATTTTATAATTAAAAAAAATGTACTGTAGTAAAGTATCCCGAGTAAAATATACATTTCAGACATACATACCTGTACATGTATAACTATTTGTAGATTATCATATGTGCTTTACCATTGTTTTCCTCGTGCAATTCGCGATTTTCTGAAGTCCCTCACCCAGTCCCAAGCCATGACAGCTCAGCTCATCCAATCGTTGATGTTTACGGGATTTCCCCAAATTCAGTGCGAGCTTGCGAATTGCACGTGCGTGGCATATCCAGCCAGTCACTTAAAAAGAATTAAGCGCGCGTTTACAGAAACAACAGAGACTGGGACGGACTGAACCGACTTTAAGTCTAATGAAGGATATTTTCGAAGCCAAAATATATGTTGACATCGGTTTTAACAAGGTGAGTTTCCAGTTGCCTTTTTCCTCAGTTGGCCCTGCACGATTTTGTTAATTTTTGTAAAATTTGAAGTAGAAGTAAAAGCAAAATTGCCAAGTTTAAATGCCCTATCGTAACTCAGGATTGCAGCTTGACACCGTCGCAAGGCGGCGTCCGATGCCTGAAGTGTCGGGGTAGAGTATACGGAGCAGACTGGTCAGGTGCCGGTGTTCTAGTTCTAGTTCTATATTGAGTATACTGTACAAACACCTGGGTAGGTTATTTATAACGTACAGAAACCGCCTCCTTCAATGCTGAAGATTCTTGCAGTATTTACTCTTTTGGTTGTGATTTGCAGGGTATACTATTACTAGTCAACCGGGTTAACACCCTACTCTTTTCGAGAAGTTGACTAGGTTCTTTACTGCGTACATGAGGTGTGACTGTCTCATACACGGGACCTCCATTTATCGTCCTACCCGAGGGACGGAGTGTTTTCCGCGAATCCTTTTCCTGCGTAGGAAACATGGGCGGGGAAGGGCGATAACACACAACGGGAGTTAGCTCGAATTTATTGCGTGATGGTAAACGCATTGTCCGATATCCGATGGTAGGGATTGAACCGGGTACCTCTCGCATCTAAGCCGCACGCTTTCCCGACTGAGCTAACTCGCCTCCCTTGACAGGAACAAGTGTCCAGACTCCAGGGCAAATTAAATCAAGGGATATCTGTCTATATCCCTCCATAAATGCATTTGTTGTGTGGTCACATGTAACAGCAATTTTCTGTGGCATATTAGTTCATTTGTTAATTATTCAACTTCATTTAATTTATTGAATTAACACACAAAAACCTTTACGAATACGATGATTGTAAGATAAATAAGACAAGTCTAACTCTAAGTCCGGATCCACTCTAACACCTATGCCATATGTGACCCAGTCCCATCAAACCCACAAAAACTTGACCAGAATGAGTTTTGACTTTTTTACATATTTTGAAAGAGTATACTCTAAGCTTTAATATGATATAAAACTTAACAAATTTGGATCAGCATAACCTATTCAAAAAAGCGATTAAAGGTAAGAGAGTGAGCAAGTCTAGTTTAACAGAATTAGGAGAAAACAGCCTCTAAAGATTACGATCACTCAGGCGCGCAGTGCGAAGGAACTTTCATTGTATGCCTTGTGAAGGTGAAGTACAAGGGAGCTTTAATGCATGAAACAGGATCTAATGAAAGCTAACTTTGACCTGGGACCGGTATGTGTCGCGATTAGCCAATCACAGGCCGCGTTCAGCGATCGCGTGCGAATCTGGGCCATAGTACGGCCTGTCATAGACCTGTGAGCTGACCGAAGGGCTATTGTCTCGCAGCGTTCTGCAAATAGATTTTTGATCAAAACATGAGTCACTCCGAAAAAACATGGTCTAGAAAACTGCTTATAACTCAGCTTTGGCTTTGTATTAAGACTCCATATTTTGACAGTTGACAGATGAAAGATTATACTTTCAGGAAAAGTAAAGTTCAAAATTTTCATTTTTTAGCACATGTGATTCACACATTTTGGCTCATAGCACACAAACATATCTGGCGACTTTTTGTGGGTTTGAGGAAAGAGAGTCACATATAGTAAACACAGTAAACAAGTTTGTGAGATTAACCAAAAATGTAAAAATATTTCTAGCTTTAATAAAGAATTATCTCACCAAATAAACCAACTGTGGATAGTAGGAGCGTATAATTAAACACAATTTGAAACTTACATGTACATTGAGCCTTCTGAATACTTATAATTCCTATTTGAGAATATCTGATCTTCAGTGGATCTCCTCAAAGCTGTTCTGCCCTCTGAATATTAAAGTAGACCTGGGCCCAGGGGCCCGATTACGGACCAGCGACATTTACCATGGTAATTAGCATGGCATCATTGGCTCTAACTCATCGATGTCAATATGCTAGAATAACATACAAATCAGCAGGCCCATTCTCCGATAAAGTGCTATATTTATGAAAATCATGTCGCCAGCATATATGGGCGTGTTTATATTCCTTCTTATATTCCTAATGAATATTTCTGTATGTCAAATAATACCTACGGTGTTATGCCTTAAAACTAGTTGAGACTTGTTGTGAAAGTCAAAGAATGTATCACCCTAAGCACAATTCTGAATGATGGCTGACCTCTAATGTCCCCATGTCGCCACTACTGTGGTGCTCCATGTTTTATGCCCCCATGTATTACAGAGAAGCATAAACTCAATATCATCCATAATTTCCATTAGCCCATGCCAAACTCTAACATTCAAGTACAGTCACCTGTAATGTCAAATCAACACATTTCGATACCAGCCCTCTGATGGTCTGTCGCCAAAATGGGAACAGATACGTTACCGTTTCTCTAAAAATGGTTGTAAAACAGTGGATTACTTGTTTGAAATGCATTTTCATATGAAATGAATTATGGTGATTTAATGATCACAAAACATAAAGCGACTCCTGCTGTACTGCTTTGGGAATTTTAAGAAAAGAAGCATCTTTTCCATAATGGCATGTGTTACGTTTCTGTTTCGACAGATACGTTACCCATATTTTATACGATTATCAAAAGCGCAATGAATAACTACTAAAACTAGTGTTTACATAAACGTTTCAATGACTGGTTGATGAATAGTTGATGTGAGAATAGTGGTAAAAAAACATATATTACTCTTAAAAATTCACATGGAACAAAATGACCACCAGATACGTTACGACAGATACGTTACGCAAGATTATCTCACTTTGAATGCGCACGTAGCTTCGCGCGTAACAATAGGAAACGCGCTTAAGTTTGTGCACGTGATTTACAATTTCGACATGCTGGAGCAGAAATATCACGGCGCGGTGTTTCTACGGCCCAATTTTCCTGCATTCTGCCCCATTCTGCATGCTCTTTCTGCAATCGTACGGTGAGTAAGCATATTAAATTATTGAATTTTATCACTTTGATTGTTAAACCTTGTGTACTGTTCTTGATCAGAGATAAAGTGTGTTTACACACATACATTGGTTTGATATTAGATGTACTATTTGATACGATGATGCACATATCTCTGTAACGTATATCTATACCATGTGCGCTCTCACTTATTCACTGGTAAAACTGGTAACGTATCTGACCATTGTGGTAACGTATCTGTCGCGTTTGTTTTTGTGCATTCTTATCATACTATGACATAATATCATGATATATATACACTATAACGTTTAATTATCTGCAATTTAAAGTTCCACATTACAATTGTGACTACATGTATAATATTTATTCTGCAATATTTGATTATGACTGTGTATGCTAGATCATTTTGGATAGGCCTATACCTGCCAATTTCGCAGACCCCTAACAGTTATCCATATATCTTTCTTCATAATAACAATGCTAAACACACACACACGCACGCACACACACACACACACACATACACACACACACATATATATACACACACACACACACACATACCATTTTTAATAAATATGAATTTAAATATTGTCTATCTCCAATTTAATATCCTTTCAGATAATGGGGAAATCCAGGGCCGAGATCCAAAGGGCCTATAGAGAGAGAAAGAAGAAAAAGGATCCGAAATTCCTCGAAAAAGAAAGAAAAAGACAGGCGTACTATCGTGTTCCTGCTACACAGTTGAGCCAGTCAGCCCTTAAGGAAAGGAGGAGAAAAAGTCGTGAACATTGTAAAGCTTACAGAAAGAAGAGAAAGGCTATCAATGTCTCCTCGACGCCTGACGGTCCTGCTGTCCTGACTGACAAACGAAGGTCTCGTTCAGCTGATGAGTCCGATAAGCTTGTAGTCCAGTTTGCTTTTCCTCAGAGAAATACAAACAAAAAACGATCAAGAGCACTAAGAAAGGCAAACAAAACTCTAAAAGAAATGTCTTCACAGAACGTTCGGCTGCGCAGGAAGCTAAAAACAGTACAGAAACGATGTGAGAGGCTTGTGAAGAAGAAAAAATCATCTGAGAAAGTCACAGAAGATATGACACCGCGGAGCAAAACAAAAGAAGAACTTAGACAGGCAAACATGGACAACAAAGCTGTACCACTATCGATTCGGAAAAAGCTTCAATTTTCGAATGTACTTGCTTACCAAATTAAGCAGTCACACAGCAAGGCTTCGACCCAAAACAAGCAGCGAGAATTGCGAAAAGTCATTGCCGGGAAGATTGTCAAGAAATACAGATGCTTGGCTTCAATTCACAGAAACACTGGCATTAGACATTGCACATTACTCAAGACTGGAGAGCGACGTTCGCGCAATGCATCAATAAGAAAACTAATCGAAGAGAAGGTCGTCTCCTATTTTCAGCGAGATGATATCAGTCGATGTATGCCAGGAAAGAATGATGCCACAACCACTGAGAATCATCAGAAATCACAAAATCGCATTCTCACAGATTACTTGAGCAATATCTATGCAAGGTTTCGTTCTGACCATCCAGATACCATGATCTCTTTCTCCAAGTTTGCAAAACTCAGACCACCCCATGTAAAGCTAACATCATTTCTTTCTAGAAGTACGTGTCTTTGCACTATACACCAAAACATGGCGTTCAAACTGAAGTGTCTTCATTCACTGGGTGTTGATGTGTCCATGAATCCAGAATCAACTAGCAAGAAGGTCAATGCTGAAGAAATGACAGAAATGATATCACAGCTTGATGAAAAAACTGAGCTTGAATACGAAATCTGGAAGAAAGTAGATGTCAATGGAGTAAAAAAAATGAGAATAGAGAAGGAAAAGAAAAGCAGAGACAACTTCAGAGAAATGATGACAAAAGAATACGCTGCATTCCAGTCGCATGTAGACAGGGTAAAACAACAGTTCCATGCTTTGTCTGAGCTCAAGTCAAATCTTCCACAGAAACAGGTCATTGTCCAAATGGACTTTGCGGAAAATTTTGTTTGTCAAAGCGCACATGAAATCCAAAGTGCGTACTGGAATAGTACAAGCGTCACTCTCCATCCAGTTGTAGCTTACTACAAAGATAACGAAAATAAGCTGCAGCATAAAAGCTTTGTCTTTGTATCTGACGTCAGTGAACACAATGCCAGGACTGTTGTTGCCATACTTCTCAAGTTAGTTCCCCTCCTCAAAGAACACATTCCAGAATTGACCAAAGTACATTATTGGACGGACAGTCCAAGTTCCCAGTACCGGAATAGATTTATCTTCCAGACGATCTGCAAGCATGGAGAGATGTTTGACGTAGAGGCTGCATGGAACTACTTCGAATGCGGACACGGAAAGGGGGTGTGCGATGGCATCGGTGGCACAGCTAAACGCCAGGCAGCGGATGCTGTCAAACAAGGCAAAGTCCTCATCCAAGATGCCACAGACTTCTTCAAATGGGCTTCAGACAACCAGAAAGAAATAACGTATCTTATGTATTCCAGGGACGAATACAACGATGCATCGAAGATCGTGTCTTCATTTGACTGCCAAGCAGTGCCCGGGACGATGAAGGTGCATACTGTAGTCCCTGCCGACAACAACTCCATACTCGTAAGACATGTGTCCTGCTACTGTCCCCAGTGCCTTGAAGGTAACAGTCGATGTGAAGGATGGGTGAAGCGGACGCTCAGGCCCAAAGGACAGATCTCCAAAGAAGGACCTATCACGACCGTCAACGACGGTGGCGAGGCATCAACTTCGATCAATACCATGAATGAGGGTGGCGAGGCATCACATTTGAAAGACAATATTTCGGTGGCTGCAGGAGAATATGTAGCTGCAATGTATGCAAATGAATGGTACCTTGGTAGAGTACTTGAAGTCGATGAAGAGGACCAAGATGCACAAATGACTTTCATGGTAAATGTACGATCTAAACAGGGCACGAAATTCAAATGGCCACATCCATGCGATGAGCTTTGGATCCCCTTACAGGATGTGATCATCAAAGTAGCCCCTCCAACTCCGCTAGGAAAATCTGAGCGATTTTTTCAGATACCAAAGGAAACACTAGATCTCATTGAGAGTTTGAAGACAAATGTTGACTAAATTCTGCTTTAAAACCAGCATATTACTTGCTCATGGACTCTTATTAATCAAGGTATATCTACACTTTATATGCTGAACTTTTGAGTTTTGAGTTTCCTTCTTTGAACTTGAATCATACTAAACTTACAATGGATTGGACTTGTTTTATAGCCTATGAATAAACTATGTGCCAGCAAGAGACAATGTATACACTAATAATTTTGCTTTATTACAGGAAAAAAGTTGCTTGATTGATATTTCAACTAAAATAAATTGACCATAGACGCATCAGGTTTATCATGTTTATGAGATTTTACTCTTTATTCAGT
The DNA here is from genome assembly GCA_037951105.1 of Echinarachnius parma. Taxonomy (NCBI): domain Eukaryota; kingdom Metazoa; phylum Echinodermata; class Echinoidea; order Clypeasteroida; family Echinarachniidae; genus Echinarachnius; species Echinarachnius parma. Next base: position 7,872 of record JBAMJV010005380.1, read on the forward strand.
TTCTGAACTTCTACTTGAAAGTAATTTCTTCTGAATCAGATAAAGTTAAAACTAACTTTTTTATTGGCAATCCTGAGCTGATTATTTTTACTTGAAAATGAGGAGATTCACGAATAACAAGATAATTATCTTGTATGTATTTTCGGAGGGTAAGGAGAAAGAAGTTGGAGGACAGATACGTTACGTATTTATATAATGTAAGAACTGCGTCTTTTGATTGTTCGAGACACGTTTGTTTAAAGTGCTTGGTTTCCATGTTGGATAATGATTCATAAGTATACAGTTAATACATAGTATTGCGTCTTTTGATGATATGTTTTAAGATCACAAAGTTGTTTCTAGATTAGAAATATGAACTATGTTGAATTTATTAACTCAAGGGCTTTGAAACATCAATGAACAATTTTTTTCGCTTTACTGCGGAAGAAGACTATTATAAAGGTCGAAAATATTAAATTTACCATCCTCTTTTTAAACTTTAACACTTGACTTAAAATGTGATGGGGCTTTGATCTTGTCTTTATTATCTTAAATGAGACAACAGATACGTTACCGTATACACAATGAGTGGATGAATGTACTCATAACCCAGTGTTATAAATATATACGTTTTATTTCAGTATTGATAATGATTATGGTAAATACAAGTTAAATCAGATATGTATTACATAGTAAAATGTTTGGAATAAAAACAATAATCTTTTATTTTGTGAGACTATACTATACATATTTACACCAAGAGTAACTTGTTGTTTCTAGATTAGAAATATGAACTATGTTGAATTTATTAACTCAAGGGCTTTGAAACATCAATGAACAATTTTTTTTCGCTTTACTGCGGAAGAAGACTATTATAAAGGTCGAAAATATTAAATTTACCATCCTCTTTTTAAACTTTAACACTTGACTTAAAATGTGATGGGGCTTTGATCTTGTCTTATTATCTTAAATGAGACAACAGATACGTTACCGTATACACAATGAGTGGATGAATGTACTCATAACCCAGTGGTTATAAATATACGTTTTATTTCAGTATTGAAATGATTATGGTAAATACAAGTTAAATCAGATATGTATTACATAGTAAAATGTTTGGAATAAAAACAATAATCTTTTATTTTGTGAGACTATACTATACATATTTACACCAAGAGTAACTATATATATATATATTATATATAAATATATAAGCGAAAGGTGAACTAATACATACAGCTTTGGTTTCTTCCAATATTTAAATAATGCAAAGAATAATCATAAATGATTGAGAAGGAAGAATAATAGGCGTAGCTTAATAAGCATTGTTCCTCCCTTTAATCCTCCAAATGAAAAAAGGCACTGGTCGAAAAATTGGTCTCCGCCAGGACTCGAACCCGGGTCTCCAGCTTGGAACGCTGACGCCTTAACCACTAGGCCACGGGGACCGTGTGATTGAAGACAGATCCAAATTCAGGTCATTGGCAAGCCAATCTCTCGGCCCTTTGTACTCAATTAATTCATGGGGAGGGAGTTACAAACAATGCAAGCCGCCTGTACTTCAGCTGGATCACAAAGGAGTGATTGGTTCCTAAATAAATATTTATATATATATATACCTCTTTTTCATGGCAGTTTCATCTGGTGAAAAATGTTCCTAGGGAGAAATTTGCATTTTAAGTAAACAATCTGGAAATTCCCATTGATATTTGGTCTGTTCATACATAAACTTGATAAAAAAAAGTGAACTAGTATATATGTTACATAGTTAAGTATTTGAAAACAGATACGTTACCCTATACATGGTCATTTGTGGAGTAATCTTTACCAAATCTAAAGGTACTGCGTCTATGAATTATTTGTGTATATTGTTGTCTGTTTTACAGGCTTGAATTTCATGCTGCTTTAACATGCCTTCTGAGTTTTTGTGGACCAGAAACTCAAACTGAAATTAAACCAAACAAATGTTAGGCGATAAATCTTCTTTCCGTTCCCTTTTTCAGAGGTCAACTTAATATTGATCTTCATGTAAACGTCTTTAATGCCATAGGTTTTCAAAAAAAGATGTCTGGTTATTTGCAAGATGTCAGAAGCTGCCACTGTAACAAGTTATATGATATACAATGCAGATATTTTTACCTTAATCACAAGTTTGTTAAAAAATGACTTGCGGTAACGTATCTGTTAGCCTGTTAAATACTCATTTACAAGAGTCAATTTTGAGGTAATTTTCTGAAAAAATATGAGATGTTAAAAATCACCCGTTTGTTATTCCACGTTTGTCATGTATTAAAGTTTCAAATGACACGTTATTTTCATGAGTTCTAAGGGGTCGTTATTTCACTTTGTCTCTATTAATGTTATAGCACTTAATTGGAGAATTCGCCAGCAGAACACCGCCCTTACTCATTCAACCGTAAAGGATAACACAAGCATATCTAGAGATCAGTGGAACTAAGGCTGGTCCTGGGTCACGATCGTGCTCTCGGCCACAGTTGTTTACATGTTTAGGTTTCTGCCCAGTACGGTATCAGTAAATTTCCCAAATTCCTACTGAAACTGCAGAACATTGGTATTGGCAGTGGTAATATGTCAATGACAGGCTGAATGAAAGGATTGCAACATTTGTCTCTATGTCTGTGCATGTGTGAATTGACTGGTAATCTCCACTCAATAGCTTTTGTATTGCATTCCAAAGTATAACAAAGAATGAGGGTCAATTTGTAACTACATGTATATAGTATAATAAAGAATTCTTTACAGCCAGCTTTGAACTACTTATAAGATTAACAGAACAAAGGCAAAGCCAAATGTAAGACCTATAGAGTACAGAAGCCATGACGTCATAAAAACACTTTTTTAGAATTTTCAAATTTGGACTTCATTTTCAGAAAGAGCATAACAAATAATGTCCAAATACCGAAAATCAAAGGAATAGGTTACGTATTGGCTGAGATATGCCCATCCGAATGAATTTTACTTCAAAGGGCAATCAGTGTTATAATGCACTGGTTCCTAAATTTAGGAACCAGTACACTATAACACTGATTGCCCATTGACCAAAAAAATCATTCGGATGGGCATATCTCGGCCAATACGTAACCTATTCCTTTGATTTTTGGTATTTGGACATTATTTGTTATGCTCTTTCTGAAAATGAAGTCCAAATTTGAAAATTCTAAAAAAAAAAATTATGACATCATTTATGACATCACACTTCACCACTCTATTCATGTCAGCATCAAATTTATCAATGGTGTGAAAAACATCTAGTTTGAGGCTAGGAAGACATGGGATTTCCCTTTTTTCTTGGATACTGGGCCGTATGCATAAAAACAAGCAATTGCTTATAAGCAAATGCTTTAAGCACAAGCAAGAGCTTGTCAAGCAAAAGATCAAGTTCAAGCAATTGCTTAAATTCGTATGCACAAGCCTTTGCTTGTGCTCAAACCTTTTGCTTGCACTGCCAAGCAATTGCTTACGTGTTGGACAAAGGATCGTTACGGTTGTGCGAACATCGCAATGCAGGGCAACAACGCTTCGTGCCCGACCTGGCAGCAGTATTTTTTATTACGCAAATAGGGGGGAAACAGCGCGGAGCATCAGGGGGGTTTCTGTGCAGATCGATGGACAAAAATTGCCGTAAAAAGTCTAAAATAACAGGAATTTGATCACAACATAACCTCTGGAATATGGAGCTTGAAATCATCCTGAAACGGTACGAAAAATTGATCCTTAAACGCGAATGCCCTGAGTAAGCAAGAGCTCAAGCTGGTCTGGATGTGCTTGAAAAAACGCAAGCAATTGCTTATCAAGACAAGTAAAAGGTTCGTTTTATGCATACGGTTTTAAGCAATTGCTTGTTTGGTAAGCATTTGCTTACGAGCAGTAAGCAATTGCTTGTGCTTGTAAGCAAATGCTTTTGCTTGCAAGCAATTGCTTGTTTTTATGCATACCGATTCAAGCAAAAGGCTAGCACAAGCAATTGCTTGTTTTTATGCATACGGCCCACTGAGTGCAGCTTTGACTTACATGTATTTTACATGGCAAAGGAGTAAGGGGTTACTGCAGCATACGCAGTTAACCCCTTGACTTGTAGGGGTGGTCCGGATCCTGGAGTAGACATCTAGTAAGACTAGAGTCGCATCATGTCATATTATTATTATTTTATTAGGCATCAAATTCATGTATTTACATCAAATCTGGCGACAAATCGCGCTGATAATGTTGTGGTTGAGGATCGCGCTAGTGCTATCATTTTCGTCTTCAGTAAAACACAATATAGACTTATCCACAGTGAATAATACGACTGCTCCAAAGCGGTAATTAGCGCGAACAAGTGCGAAGTACTGCGAACAAGTGCGAAGCAATTTACTGCGAACAAATTTCCCATTCGCATAGCATGCACTTGTTCGCAGTAATTAGTAATTGCTGCACTCAATTACTAATTACTGCGAACAAGCGCGAACAGGATTTACTGCGAACAAATTTGTTCGCATATGAAATCTTGTTCGCTGTGGCTGCTGCCAGTGAGATTATGCAATGAATAATGTAGATTGAGCATCGCACGCACTTTGTGTGCTGCATTGAACGTCCCGAGCCTCCGTGGGCGAGCCTCCGTGGGCGAGCCTTTAGCCCGCACAATCTTTCGTGGTTTTTTTGAACGCAATTTATTCGCGTGCATTGATTTGAGTATTGATTATATTGACGCGCATAATTTATATGCGCGCTGAAGATATAGTTCCTCATTTGCAGGCAGATAACTGTTTTTGTATTTAAAGGTTTGATTATCTGAATAATTCGAATAACTCTTATAAATGTTATGATTGTTATAACAAGTCAAAACCCTTCTTCCAACGAGACTTCTCCCATATATATTATGTTTAACTCAATATGACTTGGGTGTATTAATGCGCCATCGAGTGCTTTTCGCCATTTTGGATTTTGATCCGAGGGATAACATCGTTCAAAAATGCCCTCTTAATTTCGTATTTATGCTGCTTTAAGGCAATGATGTCCAGCCAACGAGGTGAGTTTTTACGGAAGAAGTTATCTGGATTTGTTTAATTCTTACTATATGATATGGCGATTTGTTATAAATGAAACATCGCTAGTTCTCTAACTAATTTATTGTACTGTTGATAAAGAAAGTTACGATGTAGAAATTACATATAAGCAATCGCACACATAAGCGATTGTACACGTACTCTTGTGAAAAATGGATCGCATTGCCCTTTTGATCCATTTACGTAATTATAACTCATGTGTTAAGTGTCATCCCAAACATTGTGAGGATGTTATAAAGCTTATGTTTTAAGCTGTAGTTGTGATGTTGTGATACTGTGTATGTAAGATAAATAATCGTCATTTAGAGTAGAAAATCAATGTTAGAGCAGTTAAACAACAGTAGTTTGTCTCGTAACTTCCAGACATATTAAACCCGAGAAGTCTTCATTTGATTCGTGTATTGACAAGAGGTTTTATAGTTAAGCTAAAACATTTCACTAATGTAATGTGTTATGTTCATAAGACACTGATAAACAGTAATTTCACGATTATTTTTTATATCACAAGCCATGTGATTTATGAAGAAAAGAAACTCATTATAGTGCTAGTGTCAAGAATGTACTCATTGTTATCAAACAACACACTGTATTTCTATGCATTGTTTTTACACACAGTTTTACTGAGCATTTATTATATTTCTTTGCATTGTTCTTTATATACAGTTTCACGGCACTGTTGTGCGAATAAATACTTCGAACATTCGATTTATTAATCAACATCCGTTCCAGCGTTGGTACTTTTGTCTTGAGTGGCAGTTACAGTGAAACTCGATGGACAATGAACCTGTCCAACGTCAAGTCGATGAACATCATACCAAGCCGATGAGCCATTCGATGTCAACCGGTGCACTCGTTCCCGTAAGCGCTTCACGCCAAGACCATCGCAGTCCGGCACAACGCAGGGAAATCGGCAACTGATTGACGGCTCAGAATTCCCGTAAGCGCTTCACGCCAAGACCATCGCAGTCCGGCACAACGCAGGGAAATCGGCAACTGATCGACGGCTCAGAATCCTGGTAAACTCTCGCAAGCACGAACGATAAGTAACTGAACTTGAACTTGAATCTTCGATTTTCGATTAGCCGTTGAGTTTTGAACTTCAACAACAAAGCAGAACTCAAGCATTTGACTCAACACAAGCAAATGAACTGTGACTCTTACAGCACTACTCAGCAATCTGATAGCGGCCCCGACACCAGATTGTGGTATTATTCATTATACATGTATTGTGCATGCATGCCCATTGTTTTTAAATCTTAAGTACAATTAATGATTTATTTCGCTTTGTACTTTAATAAGTTATTTTGCCTTATATTTCATTAAGAAAATAACGTGAGATAATTTATATTGATTCGTTTTGCAACAGAAATTCAAGATCGTTGCACAAGTTGAATTTTTAAGTAAACTTATGAATAATTTAGTCTTTATAATAAGATAATGATAATTATTTGAACAAAATTTGTCGTTTAAAACCTTGTTTATTCTAGGCAATTTATAAAAAAGGTTTTTTTTGTTTAAAAGCTATATAATTTAAATTTTCTCATAGAAATTGTACAGTTTCTTATAAAGGAGCATCAATATTTTTGTTGCTGGACAAAATTGTGTATGTTGAATCTCATCATACTTTGTAATGTTTTAATAATAGATCTTAGAATAAGATTATTGTACACACCGCTGTTATTTAAAGTTAGAATTATCAAACAAGGATTTAATTGAAAGCTTAAACTCTTTCATTACACAATTGGTAAAATAGTTATTTTTATATAATAGGCTGAATTTGAAGTGATTTAAAACATCTTTAATTTAAGGAGTAAGTCATTTTATTAGCTTATAAGAAATTGCCAGAATTTAAGTAGTCCTTACTATAATTAACTTGTGTGAACACTTATGTGCTTGGAAGCGAGGAAACTTATCTTCTCTTTGCGCTGATTTATGGAATGCACCTAAGCTAGTTGCCGCGATTCAATTATTCTTTTATTTGTTCGCTCTGCATAGCCGATGCTCGTACTTATAAATTTGCATTCCTGTTATTGCATAATTTCAGTTGGTGCTAGCCTTTCATTAATTATTCCCCTTAAATAATTAAATAAAGAGATAGAATAATTAAAATATTTAATTAAAATAATAAAGAAAAATTGAAAGGGACTAATCCCCTGTAATTGTTAATGTTAATGTAAGGTAGTGTGATGCCTGCCAAAATGGATCAGGATAGAAATCAAGCTATTAATGTTCCTGAACATCACACAGACACAGACTCTGAGGTAGAAATAGCTGATGATGTTTCTGCAACTAACATGCGCCGTTCTACCCGCACTCGAAAGCCAACAGAAAAGGCAAGACAAAATCGTGAAGATGAGTTAACCGGCAAATTTTACGCAGAGCATCTCGATATTTTGACAATCCTAAAAAACACTGGCAAACTACTAGATAGTGTACCCATAAAGCATGACGAACTCTCCATCAGCAAGACTGATATTTCTGCGAGATTTAAATCGCTTCAGCAAATCGCAGAAGAACTTTCAGAAATTCAAGACGACACAGAAGAGATTGTGACTCACTTAGACAAGCTCTCCCCACTTGTTGTTGATGCAATCTCTAGAATCGTAGCGACTGTTTCCACCGAGAAACTGTCGTCCATCGCAAGAAGGTCAACTACCTCCAAGTCATCGAGAGCATCAGCAATTTCGTCAAAGAGATTGGTAATTGCAGCTGAAACCGCAGCTCTGCAAGAGAAGCTTGCAGCGCAGAAACGACAAAATGAGCGTCAACAAGAACTGGAGCGCCTTGAGATAGAAGAAGATGCTCGGAAAAAAAGGGCTTCTCTCAAGATGGCACAGCTCCGAAGAAAAATCGAAGAAGAACGACTCGAGGGGCAGCTGAAGGAGCAAGCTGCAAGACTAAAAGTCTATGACGGTGAGGACGATGGCGCATCATCCGACACTGTGAGGTCATCGACTCAGCTCCTATCCCCAAAGCAAAAAAAGGATATAACGATGGAACCCAAACCAAAGGCCCAAGAGAGCACTTCTAAAGCCGATGATCTCCCTTCATCTCATAATCGAACCACCTCTGAGACAAAGCATTTGAATCCACAGTCAGCAGTGTTTTATCCAACTCGATCTATAGAGGCTCAAAGAAACGACGCTCTGACTGAAGCGCTTGTCCGGACGATGACGCTCACCAGATTACCTATACCGGAGCCACCTATCTTCATGGGTGATCCACTACAATATCCCGACTGGCTGTCAGCCTTTACAACCCTAATCGAAAGTCAAGGCATCCCAGTCAATGAGAGAATCCACTACCTTAGGAGGTACCTCGGCGGATCGGCCAAGGATGCAGTTAGTGGATTCTTCCTACTCAGGTCGGAAAAGGCATTCGAACAAGCCAAGGAGGTGCTCGAGAAGCGCTTTGGCAGCCCTTTCACCATATCCGAAGCCTTCCGCACCAGACTGGACACATGGCCAAGAGTTTCTAATAGAGACAACAAAGGCCTCCAACATCTGACTGACTTCCTTCAACAATGTCTTGTGGCGTCAGCAGAAATAAAAGACCTGGAAATCCTAAACGACATGCGCGAGATCAATAAAATCTGCACGAAACTCCCTGACTGGATAGGACATCGATGGAATCGCATCGTGGCAAAACTCAAAAAAGGAAATGGAAGATATCCTTCTTTCCAGGAGTTTGTGTCTTTCCTGGCCGAAGAAGCGGACATCGCTAATGACCCGTACGTGACCTACGAGGCGACAAGGTCAGGAAAGGAAAAACACACACATAGCCCACACCAGACCGAAGGGAGTAAAAGACCTGTGTTTCAGAAAAGGACGGCATACGCCACAACTGTCAAACCAGGCACCTCCCAAAGAACCTGCATCTTCTGCAATCGGCCAAGCCATGCATTAGAAGAGTGCAGAAACTTTGGGCGACAATCGATGGATGAAAGGAGAGAATTCGTCAAGAAAGGAGGACTCTGCTTTGGGTGCTTAAACAGAGGCCACATGTCGAAAGACTGCCCGAAGAGGAGTGAGTGTAAGGTGTGCAATAAACGTCACCCCACCAGCCTTCACGACGACTCCTTCAAACGCCCTACTCTGGACAAAAAATCTGGATCACAGACCGACGATACGACCAAAGACAAAGAATCCACTAACCACAAAGTCGAATCGGATACAGAACGCTCCCTTACTTCAATGATTCTACCAGTATTTGTATCCAGCGTACATCATCCAGAGCAAGAAATTCTTGTGTACGCTCTACTGGACACAATGTCAGACACAACTTTCATTGTGGATGGTGTCGGAGATGAAGTTCAAGCACACTCGGAAGCTGCCACATTGAGGCTAACAACGATGACTGACACAAGCACGAAGATACCATGCAGGAGATTTGACAATCTTCTCGTTCGGGGATTCAGATCATCCACGAAGATATCCCTCCCTCCTGCATATTCTAGGTGCTCAATCCCAATGCACGAAGCCCATATCCCCACACCTTCGACAGCTGATCGCTGGCCTCATCTTCACAGCATCTCGAACCTCCTCGTACCGAAGCAAGACTGTCCAATAGGTCTGCTCATTGGATATAACTGCGCACAGGCTCTTGCCCCATTGAACTGCATTTCTGGTAGAAATGAGGAGCCCTACGCTGTGGAGACAGAATTGGGATGGAGTATCGTCGGAGGTGCGCAGACAAATACTGCGGAGAACTTTGACACCTTCGGTCAAACATATCGCACTGTCAGTATGAGAGTAGAGGCACCTATCTCAAATGACAGTCAAGCAAACATACAGTATGTCTGCAAATCCCAAGTAAAGGAGGTCACGACTGCAGACTTCCTTCAGATGATGGAAAAGGACTTCCATGAGATCAATGGTCACGACACCATGTCTCAAGAAGACAAGAAGTTTCTGCAGATCGTTGGCGTTGGAGTCCAACAAAGGGATGACGGCTACTACGAAATGCCTCTCCCTTTCAAGAAAGGTAATCCGATACTCCCAAACAATCGTCGAGCTGCCATGGGTCGACTCATAGGGCTCAAGAGTCAGCTCCTAAAACGGCCCAGGTACAAAGACCACTACATGACATTCATGAAGGAGATTCTTGATAGAGGTGACGCAGAAAAGGTTCCAGCAGGTGAACTGGACATTTCCACCAGTTGGTATATCCCACACCATGGGGTATATCACCCAAAAAAGCCGGACAAAGTCAGAGTTGTATTTGACTGCAGCGCCCGTTATCAAGGAACTTGTCTAAACGATCACCTTCTACAAGGGCCTGACCTCATCAACCCACTGATAGGAGTCCTGTGCAGGTTTCGGCAGGAACCAATCGCCTTCACCTGTGACGTAGAAAAGATGTACCATCAGTTTCGGGTATCAAGGCAACATCAGGACTACCTTCGGTTTCTGTGGTGGGAGGATGGGGATCTATCCAAGACCCCAGTGGACTACAGAATGAAAGTCCATCTCTTCGGCGCAACTTCCTCTCCAGGATGTGCCAACTTCGGTTTGAAACAAATCGCCAAAGACCACAAGGAAATCAGTGTAGAAGCTGCTGACTTCCTCACAAGAAACTTCTATGTCGATGATGGCCTGAAGTGTGAGTCTACCGAAGAAAATGCCATTAACCTTATCAAAAAGGCAGTCAGCATGTGTGCACAAGGCAATCTACGTCTGCACAAATTCATATGCAACAATCCACGAGTGACAAGCAGCATTCCAGAGTCGGAACGTGCTGCCGGTGCCAAAACAAGCCTAGAACTCGGTCAGCATGAATCGACAGCCATTGAAAGAGCACTCGGCCTACAATGGTGCATAGACTCAGACGAGTTCTGCTTCAGACTCGCGCTCAAAGACAACCCTCTGACCAGACGTGGGTTACTTGCCACTGTCGCATCCATCTACGATCCTCTGGGTCTGATTGCACCTCTTGTTCTCGTTGGGAGACTAATCTTGCAGGAGATGTGCAGAAACAAGATGGACTGGGACGATCCTGTACCCGAGGAACTCCGTCCACAATGGGAAAAGTGGAGACAAGAAATGTTGAAACTGGACTCAATCAAGATCCCTCGTTGCTTCCAACCACAAGACTTTGGAAAGCCAACAGAAGTTGAACTTCACCACTTCTCCGATGCTTCCTTGTCAGGATATGGCCAATGCTCTTACGTGCGGCTGAAGAACAAAAGTGGTGATGTTCACTGTTCTTTGGTCATGGCAAAAGCACGAGTGTGCCCTCTGAAACCAACGACGATCCCAAGACTAGAACTCCAGGCAGCTACTTGCTCAGTGAAAATCGCAAATATCCTGAGCAATGAACTTGACTACAAGTCTGCCAAGCACCACTTCTGGACCGACTCAAAGGTCGTGCTAGGCTACATTCAAAATGAAACAAAGCGTTTCCACATGTTTGTTGCCAACCGCGTAGAACGTATTCTCCAGACTTCACGCCCTGAACAGTGGAGCTACGTAGCCAGCGCTGAGAATCCAGCAGATCATGCATCTCGTGGATTGACAACGGAAGAGATGTTGTCGTCAAACTGGCTAACAGGACCTTCATTTCTTTGGGAGAGTGAGATTTCTCCTCAAGAGATCACTGCCGAAGTCTCTGCAGACGATGTTGAAGTGAAATCCACCACAGTTCATGCAACACAGGCAAAGAACTTCACATCCTTTGAAGCCAGATTGACTCGGTTCTCAAGCCTACAGAATGCACTAACTGCAGTCGCAGTGATAGTGAAGTGCTGCTACAGACGAAAAGGATTGCGCATTGATGAAATAGAATCAAAGCAAGTTGCAGAGAGGAATCTCATCCGAGCAATCCAAAAAGAAGCCTTTCACGACGAAAGAAAACAGATCAAAATGGGCTGCTCAACCATTTCGAAATGCAACCCATTGAGACAGCTTGACCCGTTCCTCGATGATCACGATCTGCTACGGGTGGGAGGTCGGTTGAAGAAGGCTGAAATGATGTACGGCGCAAAACATCCTGTCATCCTATCGAAGGAAAGCCACCTCTCAAAACTCATCGTCTGGCGCTACCATGAGAGAACAGCACATCAGGGAAGAAACATGACCATCAATGCTATTCGCTCGGGTGGATATTGGATCACTGGTTGCAGACGCATTGTCTCTTCTCTAATCAGCAAATGCATTCACTGCATCAAACATCGAGGCAAGCCGAAAGGACAAAAGGCAGCTGATCTACCACAAGACCGACTAGAACCTTCTCCCCCTTTCACCTACTGTGGTCTAGACTGCTTTGGACCCTTCATCATCAAAGAAGGACGAAAGGAGTTGAAGCGGTATGGACTCATTCTGACATGCATGTCGATGAGAGCTGTGCATATCGAAGTGTTGGACGACATGTCCACAGATGCATTTCTCAATGGATTGAGATGCTTCATCGCAATCCGGGGAAATGTTCGCCTCATTCGTTGCGACCAAGGTACAAACTTCATCGGTGCCAAACACGAATTGAAGCAAGCCCTACGTGAACTGGATGGAGATCAAGTAGCAACCCAACTCCTGAAACTTGATTGTGAATTCAAGTTGAATCCCCCCTCTTCAAGTCACATGGGAGGAGTCTGGGAAAGGCAAATCAGGAATGTCAGAAATGTTCTCGATGGCGGGGATCTATCCAAGACCCCAGTGGACTACAGAATGAAAGTCCATCTCTTCGGCGCAACTTCCTCTCCAGGATGTGCCAACTTCGGTTTGAAACAAATCGCCAAAGACCACAAGGAAATCAGTGTAGAAGCTGCTGACTTCCTCACAAGAAACTTCTATGTCGATGATGGCCTGAAGTGTGAGTCTACCGAAGAAAATGCCATTAACCTTATCAAAAAGGCAGTCAGCATGTGTGCACAAGGCAATCTACGTCTGCACAAATTCATATGCAACAATCCACGAGTGACAAGCAGCATTCCAGAGTCGGAACGTGCTGCCGGTGCCAAAACAAGCCTAGAACTCGGTCAGCATGAATCGACAGCCATTGAAAGAGCACTCGGCCTACAATGGTGCATAGACTCAGACGAGTTCTGCTTCAGACTCGCGCTCAAAGACAACCCTCTGACCAGACGTGGGTTACTTGCCACTGTCGCATCCATCTACGATCCTCTGGGTCTGATTGCACCTCTTGTTCTCGTTGGGAGACTAATCTTGCAGGAGATGTGCAGAAACAAGATGGACTGGGACGATCCTGTACCCGAGGAACTCCGTCCACAATGGGAAAAGTGGAGACAAGAAATGTTGAAACTGGACTCAATCAAGATCCCTCGTTGCTTCCAACCACAAGACTTTGGAAAGCCAACAGAAGTTGAACTTCACCACTTCTCCGATGCTTCCTTGTCAGGATATGGCCAATGCTCTTACGTGCGGCTGAAGAACAAAAGTGGTGATGTTCACTGTTCTTTGGTCATGGCAAAAGCACGAGTGTGCCCTCTGAAACCAACGACGATCCCAAGACTAGAACTCCAGGCAGCTACTTGCTCAGTGAAAATCGCAAATATCCTGAGCAATGAACTTGACTACAAGTCTGCCAAGCACCACTTCTGGACCGACTCAAAGGTCGTGCTAGGCTACATTCAAAATGAAACAAAGCGTTTCCACATGTTTGTTGCCAACCGCGTAGAACGTATTCTCCAGACTTCACGCCCTGAACAGTGGAGCTACGTAGCCAGCGCTGAGAATCCAGCAGATCATGCATCTCGTGGATTGACAACGGAAGAGATGTTGTCGTCAAACTGGCTAACAGGACCTTCATTTCTTTGGGAGAGTGAGATTTCTCCTCAAGAGATCACTGCCGAAGTCTCTGCAGACGATGTTGAAGTGAAATCCACCACAGTTCATGCAACACAGGCAAAGAACTTCACATCCTTTGAAGCCAGATTGACTCGGTTCTCAAGCCTACAGAATGCACTAACTGCAGTCGCAGTGATAGTGAAGTGCTGCTACAGACGAAAAGGATTGCGCATTGATGAAATAGAATCAAAGCAAGTTGCAGAGAGGAATCTCATCCGAGCAATCCAAAAAGAAGCCTTTCACGACGAAAGAAAACAGATCAAAATGGGCTGCTCAACCATTTCGAAATGCAACCCATTGAGACAGCTTGACCCGTTCCTCGATGATCACGATCTGCTACGGGTGGGAGGTCGGTTGAAGAAGGCTGAAATGATGTACGGCGCAAAACATCCTGTCATCCTATCGAAGGAAAGCCACCTCTCAAAACTCATCGTCTGGCGCTACCATGAGAGAACAGCACATCAGGGAAGAAACATGACCATCAATGCTATTCGCTCGGGTGGATATTGGATCACTGGTTGCAGACGCATTGTCTCTTCTCTAATCAGCAAATGCATTCACTGCATCAAACATCGAGGCAAGCCGAAAGGACAAAAGGCAGCTGATCTACCACAAGACCGACTAGAACCTTCTCCCCCTTTCACCTACTGTGGTCTAGACTGCTTTGGACCCTTCATCATCAAAGAAGGACGAAAGGAGTTGAAGCGGTATGGACTCATTCTGACATGCATGTCGATGAGAGCTGTGCATATCGAAGTGTTGGACGACATGTCCACAGATGCATTTCTCAATGGATTGAGATGCTTCATCGCAATCCGGGGAAATGTTCGCCTCATTCGTTGCGACCAAGGTACAAACTTCATCGGTGCCAAACACGAATTGAAGCAAGCCCTACGTGAACTGGATGGAGATCAAGTAGCAACCCAACTCCTGAAACTTGATTGTGAATTCAAGTTGAATCCCCCCTCTTCAAGTCACATGGGAGGAGTCTGGGAAAGGCAAATCAGGAATGTCAGAAATGTTCTCGATGGCATACTGGAGCAGTCAGGAACTCAACTCAGTATATCATCTCTTCGAACATTTCTATACGAGGCTATGGCCATCGTCAACAGTCGACCCTTGACTGTTGAGAACTTGGAATCTCCAGACGGCCCACTCCCCTTGACTCCAAATCACGTCCTGACTATGAAATCAGGCCTTGTGATGCCTCCACCAGGGAAATTTGTGAAAGAGGACCTCTATCTGAGAAAAAGATGGCGACGTGTCCAATACTTGACAAATCTATTCTGGGCTCGATGGAAGAAAGAGTACCTGCATACTCTCCAACCCAGAAAGATTTGGACAGAACCGCAACGGAACCTTGAAGTGAACGACATAGTCATACTCAAAGATGAAGGCCTATGCAGAACAGACTGGAGCATTGCTAAGGTTGTTGAGACGTTCCCCAGCGATGACGGCTTAGTTCGCAAAGTAAAGCTTGTCATGGCAACTCGAGACCTAGACAAGCACGGAAAGCCTCTCCACAAGAGAACTGTCCTCGAAAGACCTGTTCACAAACTGATCGTCTTGATTCCTAACTCTAAATAGTCGCTTAGTGTGACCTTGATTATTTTTGGTAGTCCTCGCATCCCTTTTCATTGACACCCTAAAATTTTGTTTGATTGTAACATATTTTGTTAGGATCGTACTTTTGATTAATAATTTGAATTGTACTTAAGATAATTGAAAGTAAAGAAATCACTTGTGATTCTTGGGTGGGAGTGTGGCTGCTGCCAGTGAGATTATGCAATGAATAATGTAGATTGAGCATCGCACGCACTTTGTGTGCTGCATTGAACGTCCCGAGCCTCCGTGGGCGAGCCTCCGTGGGCGAGCCTTTAGCCCGCACAATCTTTCGTGGTTTTTTAACGCAATTTATTCGCGTGCACTGATTTGAGTATTGATTACATTGACGCGCATAATTTATATGCGCGCTGAAGATATAGTTCCTCATTTGCAGGCAGATAACTGTTTTTGTATTTAAAGGTTTGATTATCTGAATAATTCGAATAACTCTTATAAATGTTATGATTGTTATAACAAGTCAAAACCCTTCTTCCAACGAGACTTCTCCCATATATATTATGTTTAACTCAATATGACTTGGGTGTATTAATGCGCCATCGAGTGCTTTTCGCCATTTTGGATTTCGATCCGAGGGATAACATCGTTCAAAAATGCCCTCTTAATTTCGTATTTATGCTGCTTTAAGGCAATGATGTCCAGCCAACGAGTTTCACGGCACTGTTGTGCGAATAAATACTTCGAACATTCGATTTATTAATCAACATCCGTTCCAGCGTTGGTACTTTTGTCTTGAGTGGCAGTTACAACACAAGAGGGCGCTCTCTAAATAGGCATTGGTTTTAATCATTTTTCATACAAAATTATGCATGTGATGTTTTATTGAAATCATGATTAAATAGAGAGATTATCAACAACTATTTAAAAAACGCTTTTGAAATTTTTTGAAAAAGTGTATGCATTTTTTGAATTTTTTGAAAAATGTATTTAATTATTTGGGCCCCAAATAATTATAGGTTCAGATATATTTATTGATATTTCAGCCGTTTCTGGACCGATTTTGACCAAATAAAGTTTATTCTGCCATTAAAATTGCATGTTCTCTCAAATTTGACACTCAGTTTTTCATTACCTCACAAAAAAATTGTGATATGCAGCGCCCTCTCTACCAAAACTAAACTACCCCTTTAAAAGTTAAAATCGTTTTCAGAATACACCCCAGAAGACGAACGTTGCGAGATCCCCGAAACTATTGCAGTATACCTCTTTATAACAAGGTCCTTGAAGAACTAGGTATCGGGATAATCAGGTATCTTGTTGCTTCAGCTAGGGTAAAAAACAGAAGAATATAAAGGGCTTGGACAAGCAAAATAACCTTGTTAAAGGTAGTGTTGAGTATTGGTATTTCCCGAAGTGCCCCCCGATATTTTGTTGTGAGATAATGAAAAACTGACTGTCAAATTTGAAAGAACATACAATTGTAATGACAGAATAAACTTTTTTTGATCAAAATCGATTCAGAAACGGCTGAAATATCCATAAATATATTTTTTTTCAAAATGTTCTTCACCGGCAATCACCGGGCGATATTTAGACTTTTTAGAAAAACTTCAAAAAATGCTCGAAGACTACTTTGAAAAAAAATCAGAATAGGTTTTTAAAAAGTCGTTGATGATATCTCTATTGAATCATTATTTTAACAAACATTAAATGCACAATTTTGTATGAAAAAAGGCTAAAACCAATGATTTTTTTTTTAATAGCGCCCTCTTGAGTTGTAACAGCTCTTTTTAAAATGATAACAGGGGTTTTACTTAGTCGTTTGTAATTGTGTATACTTTTCGAGCATGGTGAAGTTATAACTATTACTTTGTACCGTAATGGTACCGGTTTTGGTTACTAAAGTTAAGTTTGACCAATACTCAACTATCTCTTTAAAGGGGTAGTACAGTTTTGGTAAGGCTGAGCTTTAGTAACCCAAACCTGCACAATAACATTACAAACTAATAGTTATAACTCCACCATGCTCAAGGTATAGAAAATTAAAAACGACGTAGTAAAAAGCCTTTCATCATTCAAAAAGAGCCATTAAAACACAAGAGGGCGCTCTCTAAAAAAAAGCATTGGTTTCAACTTTCAACCATTTTTCATACAAAATTATGCATGTAATGTTTTGTTGAAATTATGATTTAATAGAGAGATCATCAACTATGTTAAAACCTCTTTTGAAAAAAAAAAAAAAAAAGTAATCATTTTTTAAATATTATAAACAATCGTCGAATATATCTGGGCCCCAGATTTATTACGACCAGATATATTTTATTGATATTTCAGCCGTGTCTGAACCGATTTTGTTCAAATAAAGTTTATTCTGCCATTCAAATTGTATGCTCTTTCAAATTTTACACAGCAGCAGTCTTTCATTATCTCACAAAAAAATTATTTTTTAAATATTATAAACAATCGTCGAATATATCTGGGCCCCAGATTTATTACGACCAGATATATTTTATTGATATTTCAGCCGTGTCTGAACCGATTTTGTTCAAATAAAGTTTATTCTGCCATTCAAATTGTATGCTCTTTCAAATTTTACACAGCAGCAGTCTTTCATTATCTCACAAAAAAATTATTTCGCGAAGCGCCCTCTATACCAAAAACTGAACTGCAGAGCTCTTTGAAACGAGGTTGCACTGTCCAGTAATGTATGTCATATAAAGCTATACAGTGTATCCGTCCAGTAACCCCTCCAGTAACCCCTCCATCACATCTCCCCTTATTCTACCAATCCTCTCTCGGCAGAGTTTCCATTCGGCCAGGTCCCCGTAGTGATCATCGACGGCAAGGTCACCCCTCAGTCAAGGGCAATCATTCAAATGCTAGCCAGGGATTTCGGTAAGTATTTTGTTTTCAAATATTAGACTTAGTTTTTAATTTCCTCATAGAGAAACATTACTTGAATAAATATGGATAATAATAATAATAATAATAATAATAATAATAATAATAATAATAATAATAATAATAATGATGACAATGACAATGACAATGATAATGATAATGATGATGATGATAATAATAATAATAATAATAATAATGCTAATAATAATAATGATAAGGATAATAATAATATTGATAATGATAATGATAATAACGATGATAATAATAATAATACAAAATAAATTATAAGGCGCGCACACCTGTCAGCAGACACTCTTGGCGCACAATAATCATTATTACCCCTGGGCGCCTAGTGCCCGCCTAGTGAAACCTGAAACTACTCTATCCCTTTAATGTTTGTTTGTTGTCAGTATTCAAGTATGTAAGGATGCGTCGGCTGCTTGAATGGTCGGTGCGAATGACATGAATATGACTTGTAAACAGTATATATATATATATATATTTCATCTTGCGGCAGGACTTTACGGTGCCAACAACGCCGAGGCAGCGCAGATCGACATCATCTTTGACACGGTGGACGATGTGCGGTCCAAGATTATGTCTATACTCTTCGAGAAGGATGAGGCCAAGAAGGTATGGAGTATAGACTATATTTCAATTAGTTGGTCTCCGCTTATAATGTAAAATGGGGTACAATTACTTGAGTGTTAGAGGGAGGAGGATTTGACGAAACACTTCTTGGCCCCGTTGCAGAAAGAGATCCAATCGATTTAAGTCAGATCATGTTTTCTAAATGCGCAAATCTGATTTGTTGAAACGCGTACATTTTCTGACTTACAATCAACTGTATCTTACAGTCGATTGTATTGATCTTTCTGCAATGAGCGCTTATATAAATGTTTCTTTAGGAAATTTCTACTACTTAATCAAACTTTTTAAAGGGGTTATTCAAGAATAAGATACTTTGCAAATACATACCCTATATATGAATCGCAGACTTATTGCACTTAAAGAACAAGGGCACCTTACTATTAAATAGTAATTTTCGGGGAAAAGATCAGCATGAGAAAATAATGAGTACGGATTAATTACGTTATTCCCGATGATTTGGGCATCATTTTCCCTGAACGCATTTTTAAAATGCATTCTCTAATCTTCAGAAAATTCATACATTGTTTCTGAAGATTAAAGACATCATTTTTTAAACGGACGGGTAAAAATAATTAATTCCCTTACACCTGGTATGCTTATTATAACTTTTGTCCCATAATATGTTCTATGTATTATCCATAAGGGATCGTTAACGTAACGAGGTTCGCTTATAAGGAGTCAAATATCGGCGGTCCCGACGTCCTCGCTATAACGGGGTTCTCCTTGAAAATCAGAAATGGCCCTAAAATAATACAAATAAAGTTGCATATAGTTTTGTTTATATCACTTTGATTATATAATGTCCAAATTCTTGTATAATCCCCCAAATCTTACCCCACCCATCAAGGCCGAGGGCATCGCCAAGCTGAAGGACACCTCCAGACCATACCTGACCTACCTCAACACGCAGTTCAAGGCAGCAGGCGGCAGGTTCTTCGTAGGCAGCTCGGTACGTATTAATTAACCCATTGTTTACAGCATAGGCGTACCCAGGGGGGGGGGGGGGGGGGGTTTGAGGGGTTCAAACCCCCCCCCCCCCCCTTTGACCAAAAAATGACTGTTTTTTTTTTTGGGGGGGAACCCCCTCCCCCCACCCCTTTTACAACTTGTAGCTGGTCTGGAGACCACATTTTAGCCTCGACCATCATTACCAATGGTCTTGGTCTCGAAAATTTGGAAGGATCCTGGTCTTGGCCTAAAAAATTGTGAAGAATTCTGGTCCCGGCCTCGAAAATTTTGCAAAATTCTGGGGGTGTATTCTGAAAACGATTTTAAGGTATAGCGATTTGCTAAAATATTTTTTAGTGACATAATATGACGTAGATAAGATAAAATTTTAACTTCAGAATACACCCCCTGGTCGTGGCCTCGAAAATTTTGAAAGTTCTTGATCTCGGCTTTGAAAATTTTCTATGGACACCAATACACGATTCTCAAACAACGGTCTTGGTCTCGGCCTCTAATTTTTTTTGACTGGTCCTGGTCTCGGCCTCGAAAAAATTTTCAGTTCTCGGTCTCGGCTTCAAAAATTTTCTACGGACACCCCCCTTACACGATTCTCAAACAATGGTCTTGGTCTCGGCCTCGAATTTTTTTTGACTGGTCCTGGTCTCGGCCTCGAAAGTTTTGAAAGTTCTCGATCTCGGCTTCAAAAAATTTCTACGGACACCCCCTTACACGATTCTCAAACAATGGTCTTGGTCTCGGCCTCGAATTTTTTTGACTGGTCTCGGTCTCGGAAATTTGGCTGACGATATAACCCCCCCCCCCCCCCCTTGAAAAAATCCTGGGTACGCCACTGGTTTACAGGAACCTGGTGGACTCTGTATAAACTCAACTCTATGGGGATTAATTTTAAAGTCTAGTAAAAAGGCCAATTAATGCAACTCTAGAATAGAGTTTATCCTACTTTATACATGTACATCGTAATACTTGTATGCTTGTTTATTTCGCATAACATTACCCCGACTCAGATTTCTGCTTTGGAAGAAATATGTGCAAACACTATCGGGTACACCACTATTCACGCGAACGCTGGAGGCCGCCATTGTTAGGTCTGTGCGAACACCACTGTGCTCGATCAATGATGCATTCCTGCACTTAACTAGTTTTCACCATTCAACCATTGTTTGAATACTTGTTCGGCCATCCGCATAGACGTCAGAATTTGCGAAGCATCTCGGATAATTACACAAACATGGCCGCTACCATCATCTTTTGCCGCCGTAACAATTAGTACAATTTGTGTACGGTATGTTCACAGAAGGATTTCATGGGAATATAACCCCCCAAATCACCCTTTTCTCTGTACTATGTTTTTGTTAATATTTTCCTTTTTTGTTGTTGACAAATAGATGTTTGGTGATGTGATGGTTTACACGCAACTCTGTAAAATGTCATCATTATTCCAAGCCACAAAAGGGGTTTTACTTGCTTATTTATCATGAAATGTCTTAAAATCAAGTACAATAGAACATGGTTATGCAATATTATACAGTTGTTAACTGGTTGTGGAGGGAAAAGCACGGAATGTTCCACTCCCGAGGGATTTTAAATGCTATTGAGGGAAGAGTAACTTATTTTCTTCACGAAATAGCATTTAAAATTCCAGAGGGGAACATTCCATGATTTTCCCGACAGCAAAGTTAACAACTGTTTTATCATCTGATTGCCATGTAACAGTGCCATGTAATATCAAAAAATATTACATGGCAGCTCATGTACTGTATTTACTAAGTCAGGTGATAATTACTATCATATGAAACAATTTTCTTAACATAAAATGTACAAAATACGAAAATGGAGACAAGTGCAGATTGGTGATATATAATAGGCTAATTAAATACCATTATCATATCTTTAAAAAACATCCTTTTTCTCAAACTTGCTTCTTTTTTTTTTTAAATAACAGGAGACGCTGGCTGATGTAGTGGTCTACACACTGCTAACGAACCTCGTTACTGTGCTGGGAGAGGAGTTCATGAAGGAGAACTACCCGGACCTGTTGAAGTTCAGGGAGGGCATCACCAGCAACTCTAAACTGACCGAATACCTCAAGAACAGGAAGCCCACTAACTTCTAAGTCGTACTGTGGTCATTTGCCCCATCCCCCATGTTAGTCTTATGATAATTTAGGTCTACTAGTAAGTCCTGAAATGAAGCGGGCTGAATATAGAAATTTGTAATCGCCAAAGAATCTAGTCTCACCAAATATCTCAAGAACAGAAAGCCCACTCGCTGTCTAACTTCTTAAGTGATCCACGTATCAATGGCTTTAGTCACTTGCCCCATGTTCTTATGATAAAGGTCTCTACTACTAGTCTTAAAGTCCTGAAAAGAAGCTGGCTGAATATTGAAATTTGATGTACATATAACTATAATCGCCAAAGACTCGCGGCTCTCCAAATCTCAAGTACAAAGCCCGCTGACTTCTAAACCCACGCACCATGACCACTTACCCCATGTTCTTATGATAATTATGGCTACTATTCTAATATAAGCAAGTCCTGAAATGAAATGGGCTGAATATAATACATTTTCCTATGTACATGTATTATAGTAAACGATAAGGTACATGTATCACCAACTGCTTACTCCAGTAGGGTCCATGATTAAATGGACCGAATATTTCAAAAACAGAAAACAAACAGGATTTTAAGTTTACATAATTACATATATTGTAATGTAGCAGAATAAATGATTTTCATACACAGTAAATGGCATCTTGTAATAATGTAGCACTGAAGTTTGTTGCTTTTTATCCCAGTTTAATGAGTACACTTTCTCACTATTAGCTTGCAGTCGCTAGAGTATAATTATACATTTCTACTCTGCATGACCATAGTTATTTGTTGTAAGCCTTGAGTAAACAATATATTGTAGCGCATAATCATGTACACATGTTATGTAGTCAATTGTCACCCCAGAACTTGCTTGGATTTCTGTGAACAGATTTGAGTTCATGCAGTTGGTGTCAGAATTGTTTGAAAAGGTCCTAAACTAAACATTACGTGTATGATGGATGTGCCACTGCATGTGTGTAATATGTAACACTGTTTCATTGTCCCAACATTCAGAGTTTATGTAATGCATTGAATGCAATATAACCTCCCCCAATTATATCCTCTAGCTTGCAGTTACATGTAGATGTTGAAATGATTGCGCATGTATACATGTTGTATTACAGCAGATCATGCCAACAAGTAACCATGTCTCATGCAATTGTTTGAAGATGTATAATGGCTTCAGAAATGAATAAAATGATAATAGCTTACAAAGCACCAAATTTGTATTGTGTTCACACTTGTATCTCATTCATTCATATCTACTAGTACGGTGGGCAGTTTTCCAATTGCAGTTTTGTCATAAAGGACCCCCCACACACACACACACACACACACACACACACACAAAAAGTTGGTAATCAACTAACCCATCCACAATTATGTACAATATATGTATCCATCCTTCTGTCCAGATATCAATCCATCCACCCACCCATCAGTCTCTCCAGCCATCCATCCACACTCACATGTATGCATCCAGTCTATTCAACCAACCACCATATATGCATCTATCAGTCTATCTATCCATCCATCCATCCACCCACCCACCCACCCATCTGCCTTGTTTTGAACTCTTGAGAACATGATCTTGGGGCTAAAATTGCTGCAAGCCCCCCCCCCCCCATCTTTAATGCAAAAACTTGTACAAATCGGCCTATAAAAATAACCTTAATTTCTGCATTTGCATTTTGCTTCAATAACACAAATACAATATATTATAGTGTTGCTTTTAAAGGAAATGAATCCTTATTTTCATATTTTGCGAACATCTGTCATGATAGACCAGCATTTATATCGCAGCATCAATCTAGAAATAAACCTGGCTGTAGCCGAGCTGCCTTGCAAGTGCATCAAGCTTTTCAACGAATAAATTCCCGACGGGTATCCATTTATACTACACCTGGTTTATCTATCCACATTTCCACAAAGAGATGAGAAAATGCCCCCCCCCCCTTTTTTTCCCCTTGCAAAATTGGGACCGATCATGCACTCGCGTGGCCAATGTGAGACTAAAGCCCGGCGCAGACAAAGCCGACTCGACTGGTTGTCATTCCGATCGGCTCAGTTTTCAGTGCCTCGCGACACACATTTTGCCAGTCGAGAGACAGTCGGATGCCAGATTAGGGCCGATTCAACACGATAAATCTGCTCCGACCGACCGGGCCCAACTCTAGCCCGATTGAAACCAGTCGGATCGGGTCGAGTCGGCTCTGTCTGCGCAGGGCTTTACGGCACATAACCAAACTGATTCTTTCAACGAAAATAAAGAATGAGCAAAGCACTCTGCAAAATGTCTCATTATTCCAAGCCACAAGAGGCATTTTTACTTGCTTATTTATGAAATGTCTTGAAATTGAGTACAATAGAACATGGTATTACAATACATATGAAACAAGTTTCGTAAACATAGTATGTACAAAATAACAAAACGGGGACAAGTGCAGAATAGAGATAACATACATGTAGGCTAATTACATTTAAACCATTATCGTATCTTTAAAAAACTTCATTTTTTTCAAACACACAATTCGTAAAAAAAGAAACAATCTCGAGATAAAAGGCAAGTAACACCAACTATTTCTTTACAAACTTGTTAGAAATTTGGAACTATAAATCAAACTAAATTTCACCATCCTCTTTACTGATCTTAAAGGTTTGTTTCATACAAAAAAAACACGATGTTGCAAAGGCTTCGCGAGCTTGCTTCAATTGATTTATCATCGGAATCAAAATTGAATACAATTAAACTATTGAAATACAAATTCATTGCAATATATTTGTTCAAAAACATCAGAATTAAAACAAGGACAGATTCACATACAAATGTATTCTGAAACTGTAAGTACATTTTATATTTACAACATTTTCAAGGAGGATTTAACACTCATTAAGTTATTTTCTGTACAAAGGAATACACTCGATTGAATTTCATAGATAAGTTGATACTGCCACGAATACTCATTGTATGTTTGAATACACATGATATTAATTGCTAAACAGTAATGAATTATTAAGACCACATGTGAATTGATTCTCTCGGGGAAATAAATTACAAATCATCTCCTTTTTTTTCTTCTTCAAAATAAAAGGTTAAATATGAAGACTACTGAAGTGTGACGTCACAGCTCTTCATTTGCACAAGTCATGGTTCTAAACAATGTCAGGAAAGCCGGAAATGTGCGCCCTAACGGTTGCCAAGAAGGCAATCCAACTTTAACCTATTACAAAAGACCAAATGTGACCTTACACCACAAAACGACCGTTATGTCGCTGTGGTAGTTTCTCTTTTATTAGCTAAAATAGTCAAATTTGGTTCAAAATTTGAGATTTATGATTTTAGTATTTCCTGAATAAGCATATCTTTATCTAGCTTCTGTAACATTTTGAGCGTCGGAAATCCTCTTTAAATATAAATTTTTCATCCAATAAATGTAATCTTATTACAGCGCTTTAATAGAAACTGATCTTTTAAATGGCCTGTTTCTCCCTTATTTCAAAATTGCTTCAGCCATCTTCTAAATCTTCGGTGTCCATTCTGAGAGGGCTTGCTTAGTCCAAATATGACAAATGATATACCATTTTAAAGGTAATGACTTCTATTTTAATGTTATATGAAAAGCAGCAAAATCAGTTTTCCCGACTTATTGGTTGTTTTGTGGTGTAAGGTCACAAATGAACCTGCTCCCTACTAAATTTTGCAATCGCTATAGAGTTAATAATACAGGACCCGCCAGATTCATGTAAGCAATGGGTTAACCTGTTCCCTACTAGATTTTGCAATTGCCATAGAGTTAATACAGGATCCGCCAGGTTCCCCTAGGCAGTGGGTTAGTCTGATCCGTACTAGATTGTGCAATCGCTGTAGAGTTAATACAGGACCCACCTGGTTCCTGTAAGCAATGGGTCAAAGGACAAATTGTTTAGGACCATTACCATGCTACAACAAGAGAATGTGACATCATTTCTTCAGCACTCTATATGAAAACATCTAATAAGCGATGAATATTAGTTCATCATTATTGGCGGTGTGATGACAGAATACGTAACACAAACTGATATTGTAGAAATTATATACACTGTACTCGGATTTCATCAAAGGATTTTTCGACAAATAATTTGTTCTTTAGCAGATATCCCTTCTACTTACATTACAAAAATCATACATTACATCTGTTTTAAGACACGTAAAATACAGACAGGGAAGCTTGGAAATTCCATTCTAAATCAAAATTGAATAGTGCTTAGATGAAGAGAGAGATAAATAAATCTAAATATATATATATATATATATAAAAGATAGATACAGGGTACGTATCGTAACTTCCACTGACCGAGTGCACTTTATCAGAGGAATATAACAGGAAATAAACGCCAGGAAAAGGCTGAACGTGCTTTGGTCATTTAGTGTTCGTACATGCATACTGTTTCGACGGCAAAAAATAACCATGTGCATGCGCGTGTTTGTCATGCATTATTACAATTTAAAATGTACATATACAAACGAATACAAACTGACTTTTCTTACAGTCTCTATTCAAACAAGCGAATATGAACAATTTCATTTACGTTATTACTCACGAAATGAAAATAGAATATTCTATGAAATGTTTATCTTACAAAACGAGAATGGATATATACATGTATGTAGTTCACAAACGCTATAACCACTTAGGATGTTTACTTGAAAATTACATGCAATTCCTTGAATTACAATTACTGGGAGAAATGTTTATTTGTGATAATTTTGTTTGGAACAATCAAATTTTAAACATCAAGGTCAACTAAGATAACTTGGAAGCATTTTGGTTACATCAATATCTACATAACTTTAAGATTAATTGTAATCATTAAATGTTTTAATACACAAAAGAACGGACAAAGCACCATGTAGAAAAATACAAGAAATAAAAAAAAATAATTCAATATTAACTTGCTAAAAAAAGGTGCTCCAATATTTTTAAAGAATGAAAACAAACATTATTTTGACATCACAACATTTCTAACTTCAAAAATCATGATAAAACGGGCGAATCCTCCCTCCAATACATAAAACATTAAATAGACAGATATGAACCTAGGAAGCAGATTTCTAACTATTCTCAGTCAAGAGCTCACTTATACGTCTTCATATTGTGGTGCAATGTAACTTATTGTGCATTTTTTATTATTACATTATTATTGCCTTTTAGCTGAATCTCCTACCACTGGATATGCATTAGCTCGGAACACATTCATGCGGCCTGCCAATTTGATGAATACCACGGTTTGTAACGATCATAACAGAATACAAACTTTGACAAATGAATAACAAAAATGCATTAGCTCAGAACACATTCATGCCACCTGCCAATTTGATGAATACCACGGTTTATAATGATCATAAATGAATACAAATAAATGAATAATGGAAAATGATTTACAATGTTCTCTACCTTTTAACAAGAGAGTATTTTCTTCATTGTTTCTAGCAATGTTTTGTGCTTCAGCGAAAAATGTACATCAATTACTAGACTCAACGGCTTTGCTTTGCTATTGTTTCTTCTCTTATAAATACGGCATACAGTGCCAGTTCCAAACATGCGCACATCACTATGCACAGACAGTCAAACCTGTCTTTGCGGCCACCTGTCTATATACCCAACCTGCCTATAGTGGCCACCAAAAGTGATCCCCTGCAATTTTCTCTGCACGGAAAGGCAATGTTATAGAGGTCACTATAGAAGTCTAGCAGCCATTCTTCTTTATTCCTTCTATTATTTAAAGGTTTGACTGCATTACATACCCTGTCTATAGAGGTCACCTGTCTACAGTAACCCTCTCTCTTGATTCCCTCGGGTAGTCACTATACACAGGTTTGACTGTGATTGGCATAGCTATGATATATATGCAGAGATTGTAATTTTATCTGTTGTTGTTTCTTCTTCCTCTTCTTCTTCTTCTTCTTCTTCTTCTTCTTCTTCTTCTTCTTCTTCTTCTTCTTCATCTCAGAGCAGTAGCGGGCTCAAAGAATCGAGCGAAAACAACGACAGGACACGAATGACTCAGCGAGTATCGGGTCTGGGAATACAACACTACACGTATGACAAGAAGCGAAACAGAATCCAGCAACCTCGGGTGATCGAGAAATTTCTGAATTTTTAAAAATCGACCCCATGATCGTCTGGAAAAGAACAAAGTCACGACAAGTTACTCACAGTAATCACGATGGTACATAGAACGCAACTAGACAACCATATTCCTGCCCATTGTTAAACACACTGATAGTCCCATGAAATAATACATGTATATCATTTTCACAAGAACACCTTACTAGGCTCCAAATCTGAACAAACTATGTAGTGAACAAAGTTCTTGGAGAATAAGCTAACAACGTCAAATCGTCTAATTTGCGATCATCGGACAGAATAGCAATGCCCACTACTTATTTAAAAATTGAAGCAAATACTCTGTTCATTTAATATGCTTACAGTTTTTCATCTTAAAGTGTAGAAATGCAATAACTTGAATAAACATTTCACACCTGAACGCACATTTCCTCCGCCTTTGCATAGTTTTACAACAAATTGCCACTACAATCATGTTCAAATGAATGCCCAAAACAAACAAAACTAATAAATCAAATTTTGGGATTTCAGTTCACATACTACTAGTAAGTGTGGGCATCTCACGGTGACTGGAGATTCGGGTTCTGAGCAAGGAATTCACGCTCCCAGCGTGACGTCTTGGGCTTCTCGTTCGGCGAGGACTCGGAGAACAGCTTCATCTTCTCCTTGAACGACATCTTGATGTCTGGCGTGCCGGCTTTAGGCTGGAGCTGCTTCTGGGCCAATCTCTTGTCGCGTGGGTCGTTGTAGACTTCCTGGGCCCCTATTACCCCCGGGGTGTTGCCTGTGCGGTACACAGGGCCAGGAGCCGCGGGGGGAGGGGTGCTGTACATCTGGGAGTTGTTATTGGCAGGGGGTGGGGGTGGAGGGCCGGAGTCAGGCGGTGGCGGAGGGGCGTAGTTAGGAGGGGGCTGATCGCTTGAGTGGTTGGGCAGGTAGTTACTAACCGGCGCTGTGTAGTAATTCTTGTTGGGGTAACCGTTGCCAAAGCTGGACTGCTGCGACTGCGGGGGCTGCTGTTGATTGAATAGCTGTGACTGAGCCGATTGTTGTTGGTACGGTCGCTGCTGTTGATACTGTTGCTGCTGTTGATACTGCGGGTGTGATGGGGCACCCCCTGAATTGTTGGAGCTAAGGCTGTGCTGAGAGCTGATGGAGGCTCTGTCGCCGGCTGATCCTCCGTCGTTTAGGTTGTTGAGAGGCGGCTCCACTGTACTCGACCTCTGGCCAGGGCGGAACGTGACCCGCTTAGGAGCGATGGGAGGTGGAGCCTTCTTAAATGGCTTTGGTTTGTTGAGCGAGACTGCGTCCACACTGCTCTGCCCGTCTGTTGGTGGTCTCTCACTGGGTGCGGCCTGGACCTGAGGTCTGTTTGGTCCAGGGACGAAGCCTGCACTGACGTTAGCGATGACGGGGCGAGGTGATGGGGGGACATTGTTCACTGGGGACTTTGGTCCATCGAAGGACAGCTGCTCCTCCAAGAGAAGTCTCTCCCTCTCTAGCTCAGCCTCCAGCTGCTCGTACTGTGCCTTCCGTCGCAGCATCTCCTCCTCTTTCTTCTCCCTCATAGCCCTTATGTCCTCATACCGCCTCCGTTCTTCCTCCTCCTTCTCCCTCAGAGCCTTCATCTCCTCGTACCGCCTCTGCTCCTCATCTGCCTTACGCCTGAGCTCTTCCTGCTCTGCCATCCACCTTGCTCGCTCCTCCTGGAGCCGCTTCAGTTCTTGCTGGGCACTAGACTCTTCTCGTTCCTCCTTTTCCCGCTGTTGTTGCATCTCTCGCTGCCTTTGCTCTTCCATTTGCCTTTGTCTTTGCTCTTCCATCTGCCTTTGTCTTTGCTCTTCCATCTGCCGTTGCATGTCTTGTTGCCGTAACTCTTCTTGTCTCCGCCTCTCTTGCTCTCTTTGAATTTCCTGCTGCCTTAGCCTTTCTTGCTCTCTCTGCATTTCTTGCTGCCTCTGCATTTCTTGCTGTCTAAGCCTCTCCTGCTCTCTTTGCATGTCCTGTTGTCTTTGCTCCTCTTGTCTTCTCTGAATCTCTTGTTGCCTTTCTCTCTCTTGTCGTCTCTCTAATTCCTGTTGCCTCTGTAACTCCTGCTGTCGGATCATGTCTTGTTTCCTCATCTCTTCCTGTCTTTGGAGCTCCTGCTGCCTTCCGAGCTCTTGCTGTTTCTGCAACTCTCTCTGCCTGTCTATTTCTCGCTGACGCTCTAGCTGGCGTTGCATCTGCAATTCCTGCACTCTTCTCTCCTGTCTCTGCCTCATGTCCTGGTCATTATTCTGTGGCCTCTCCTGCTCCATCTTTTCTTGTGTTCTTTGCACGGCTAATGCAGCACTCTGTCCAGCCAATGCCATCTGCTGCTGGTATTCTGGTCTGTTAGAAAGGTTCTCTTCCTCCTCGTCATCATCACCTTCCATCATGGACTCCTCTAGGCGTTGTTGGAAGGCCTGATCGAGCTGGAGTTTGTTCATCCTCTCTTGCTGGGCAGGGTTCAGAGATGGCAGGGAAGCCAAGTAGTGGATCTCTTCATCCCTCATGTGTTTGACTTGTTCCTCGAACCTCTTTTCCTGCTTTTCTTTCTCATCCCTGTCCCAGGGTGATGTCTTTGATGAGGGCGTTGGTCTGCTGCTTCCAGCAGGACTCAAACCTTGAGACCGATTCGCTGGATCCATGCTGCCTCTTGGAGGTGCATACCTGTCATCCTGCCTGCCACTGTTTGGTACCTCTCCCGTTCGTCGGTCAATAGAGCCACGAGCTGCATCGGCTGAAGCGATTGTCCTTTCAGGTGGCATTGGAGGGGGAACTGGTTTGGGACCAACGGTAGGCTTCTGTGGAATATCAGGCTTCAGGTTCTCACTTCCAACTGGAGCAGAGTCCCTGGTGAGAGAATGGGACCTGTTCATGCGTCCCTGGCGAGGGAGGGAAGCAAAGCCTGAGTTGGGGATCTGTCTGTCCTTCTGCTCTTGCCACTGCCTGTACTCCTCTTCCTCTGACTTTTGGGTAGGAGGTGGAGGGAGGTCTTCAATGCTTCCAGAGCCTTGGGATCCTAGTTCAGGAGGTGGAGGCAAATCAGTTGGTTCGTTCATGCCTGGGGCTCGCTGGTTGTGATCCATACCTTGGTTCATCATTCTTGGTGCAGGTTGGGGACTTTCTGTACGGTTTTCTAACCTTTGATAATCAGGGCCTTTCAAGGAGTTTCCTTCGCTGTAGACTCGGTTTCTAGGTTCAGGCATGTCCTCAAGCGCATCCCCTTGGCTGTAAACCCTGTGTCTGGGTGGCATTCCGTAGCCATCCTGCTGTGGACTCTGCCTCTGGACGTCTCCCTGAGGTCCTACCCTGAAGCCAGTGGGAGGTCCATACCTGTCAGGCTGCTGCATCCCATCTGGCATCCGCTGCTGCGGTCGAGGGCCTCTGGATCCCATGCCTTGAGGGCCTGGGGGACCCCTGGGGTGTTGCATAGGCATTCTCTGTCTTGGGTCTTGTCCAGGAGCCATGGGTCCCTGCGGATACTGACCTGGAGGATACTGGCCAGGATGGTTGGGTGGTGGGGGTCCTCTATGACGGTGCTGAAGCTGGTGCAGTTGCTGCTGCACCTGTCGTGGCTGTGGCGCAGGTTTCATCTGGTTCTGCGGAGGACCTCTCTGTTGAGGGATCGGCCTCTGGTCTGGCGACTCCCTCCTGGGGTCTCCTGGCTGCCGTCTGTAAGGCTCCTGGTCAAAGTTCTCCAGGTCAGGTCTTCCAGGCACACCAGGTCTCGGCCCGTCCTCTCTCCTGAAGGGAGGCTCTTCCCTCGGGGCATGACCTCTGTAGGGCTGCTCGTCCCTCTTGTGTGACAGGTCTGCAGAGGACTTCACTGGCCTCTGGACATCCGGGTCAACGGGCTCGGGGTCCAGGTTGGAAACGGACTTGGAGCGCTGATTGATAGGTGGGGTGGGAGTCACCTCGCTGCGGCTGTAAGAAACACAGAAAATTTGATAGGAATTTGAATTGGGTCTTGAAAACATTCTTTTGAAATAGAAACTACTACGTTGTTGGGAACTTCTCATATTGTAGATTATATTTCATTAATTTGAAAAATTAAACTTTGGTGTGCTTACATCACGTTTAGTTCCAATACTACAATTCTCTCATACTTCAGGGTTCATACACTTAGTTTCAAGTCAATTTCCTTGACTTTCCATGACCTTTACAGCAAGAATTACATGATTTTTCTAAGATTCTTCACATTGGTATGTAAACGGGGTTCTTCAGCTTCTTCCTGTACTTTTTTACAAAACAAAATAAGTTTTAAAATCTTTATTTGTATTTTTCCAGTGCTAAAGAAATGCAGACAAAATTTAATTACATGTCTTACCATGACCTATGAGATCATTTTACATGTTTCCCAGACTTTCAAGGCCTGGAACACCCACAAGTGAAATTCAACGACTTTCCAATTTTTATCCAGGCCCTGTAACTTCCTGTACTGCATTAATACATGTTTTTGCATTTAACTATTTAAAGAAAGATGTAAATGATTTGATAATCACCTTCTAGGTTCGGGCCTCATGCCGATGGAGCCATGCCTGGGGTAATCATTGCTGTCCATAGGCATGCAGTTTCCTCGTTGGTGTGCTAACTACAGTTTTACTCTTTCTTTTAAATTTTCTTTGATGCATACAAATAATGCATGCATTTAACTAAAGAAAGATGTAAATGATTTGATAATCACCTTCTAGGTTCGGGCCTCATGCCGATGGAGCCATGCCTGGGGTAATCACTGCTGTCCATAGGCATGCAGTTTCCTCGTTGGTGTGCTAACTACAGTTTTACTCTTTCTTTTAAATTTCCTTTGATGCATACAAATAATGCATGCATTTAACTAGAGAAAGATGTAAATGATTTAATATCAAATAATCACCTTCTAGGTTCGGGCCTCATGCCGATGGAGCCATGCCTGGGGTAATCATTACTGTCCATAGGCATGTAGTTCCCTCTCTCAGGGGGTTGGGGCCGGTCTTCAGCTGTGAAAAGGAACAATACAAAGACACAAAACTAATAAGTGACCGGTCTTAATTTTTCACCTAGTAATAAACTGACTTTGGTCCATCGAAGGACAGCTGCTCCTCCAAGAGAAGTCTCTCCCTCTCTAGCTCAGCCTCATAGTTATAAATCTACTTTAAAGGGGTAGTACAGTTTTGGTAAGGCTGAGCTTCGGTAGCCAAAACTTGCACAATAACATTCCAAACTAATTTTTAAACAAGTCTTACAAAAAGAATATCAACCTACAAATCATCTGATTTCAGCGATCTTACAGACTGATGATGGTAATTATCATAAGAGGTCTAGATTATAAAAATTGAAGTTTTAAGGAAAATCAGATAAATATGTACAAAATGCAACAGGATTAATAATGGCGATGGACTTATGGCTGGCTCATATATTGCAGAAATTAACCACAGATTATTGGCATCAAATATGTAATTTTCTTTTTCTTCAAGTGAAATCTGATTCATTTTACATCTCTTTTGGGGATTTAATCAAAGGGTTTTTGGAGTTTGCAAAGAAATTAAGCTTAATTTGTTTGCTCCATAAGGAGGGCAACAATGTTGGCGAATAAATACTTTTTTAAAAATGAATTGTAATCAAAGAGTCTGAAGCAAATTGTTGAGTATTTAAAAGATGACAATAAAATGACTCCAAAGAATCCGGAGAACCAAACAGATTATGTGAGTATAATCAACACAGAACAAACATGCAAGCATAAACATGAAAGAGGAAAAATACAAGCACATATGAATGTAATGATGAGACACATTAAATAAACAGATGGTCTGTGCTGGAGATGAAGACAAAAGAGAGGATTACCGCAGCTAAATATTACAAACATGTCAATCAACAAGAAAATTAAGACATTACACCACAGAACGACCGTTTTGAATGTAAAAGGGAGACGCATTAAATAAATACAGATGGTCTGTGCTGGAGATGAAGACAAAAGGAAGGATTACTGCAGCTTAATATTACAATTACAAACATGTCAATCAACAGGAAAATGAAGACATTACACCACAAAACGACCATTTTGCACATATGAATGTTATAAGGAGACACATTAAATAAAAACAGATGGTCTGTGCTGGAGATGAAGACAAATGTAAAAAGGATTACTGCAGCTAAATATTTTAAACATCAAAGACAATAGGAAAATGGAGACATGTGCTTCTAATGGAGTTAAAAAAGACTGTGTTGTCGTGTTAAAGGATGCTTTTTAGAGAGTGTATAATAAGATTTATAGATGGCATTTAATATTTAGCACTTAAAACAGGGTTTCTTAGCACTGTAGCATTATCATTAATCCTTGGTCATCAGGTGCAGTTCAAACCTGCACAAATATTTTGTGCATCATCTCAACTCCCTGGGGAGCACTCTAGCCCAAGCTGCTCGATAAGGGCGCTACAGACTACATAACGCCCAGGCAAGTACCCGTTTATACTCTTGGGTAGAGAGCAGCAATGTGGATTAAATAAAATGTTTTGATGAAGGACACAAATGCCAGGGCATCGATAGGTTTCAAACTCGGGTCTCGTGATTTCTAGTCAAGGTCTTATCCGATCGTGCCACACAACTTCAATGCAGGTAGGCGCCATGTTTTAGCGCAGAATGATCTATTATCTGTGATAGTGCTTAATGAATAAGCCAGAGTCTAAAAAACATGGCGCTAATCTGACGACACAGTTAATTCAACTACATTTAATTAGCATTTAATTTCATGTTGTAGTACAGTAGTTGTCATTTTTCTCTGCCTCTAGACGAAGGATCTGCCAGATTCGAAAGCTCGCGGCTAATTGACTTACATTTAATTAGCGTTAGTTTTAACACATATATTATGATACATAAAAGTGAAAAAATGGGAACAAAAACAAACATGCACGATAAAAAACTGATTAGGATACAGAAATTTTAAAAGACGAATGTGAAGGCTGCATGAAATAAATATTGCTAATAATATGTTTCTGTTTCAGAATAGATAATAGTATTTGAAAGTTTTTTTTCTGCAAAAAGCTTCTTATGGGCCCCGTTGCAGAAAGACATGCAATCAATTGTAAAGTTGCAATCAATTGTAAGTCAGATCATGTGACGTCTAAATGCGCAAATATATTTGGTTGAAATGCACAAATTTCTGACTTTACAATTAAATGTTACTTACAATCGATTGTATCTCTTTCTGCAATGGGGCTCATGACTTATAAATACACAAATTCACGTCAAAGTGCAGAAAAATATGTTCTCCAATCATGAATATATAAGAATACATGAATATGTAAAACAGTGGAGCCTCTTTATAAAGAGCTCTGGGGGGTGTTGCATAAGGAGTTGCGATTAATCGCAAGTGAGAAAATATGCCTAAATGCGCAAATCTGATTGTTTTTCAAATGTGCATAATTTCCGACTTGCGATTAATTGCAACTTTGCGATTGATTGCTACTCTTTATGCAACACCCCCCAGATATAACAAAACACTCTTATAACATGGTCATTTTGCTGGTCCCAGCCCTTTTTATATTCTTTTGTTTGTTTTTTTCACCCTGATATAACAAGGTACCGTAAAACTCCGTGTATAAAACGCAATTTTTTTCCGTCAGAAAATTTTCAAAGTGGGGGGTGCGTCTTATACACAGGTACAGCCAAAAAAAAAAAAAAAAAAAAAAAAACATTTACATTTTTTTTTGGGGGGACACCCTGTAGTCATGTTGAATGTGTATAACACATGGTTTAGGGTATGACAAGAACTTACTGTAAGTTGTAGCATTCAGCTAAATATAGCTTTTTCTCCAACAAAAAATATTGGTTACTGATGTAAAAATTGCAAGTTTATTGAGCAGTAATACTGCTGCTAATGAATATTCATACATTCATGAGCAGCAGTACTAATTAAATATGCAATTTTCTAACCAGGTTATAAATTTTGCTTATAATTAAAATTAGTTAGTAGTACATTTAGAAAATTGCATTATATTTAGTGAGTATTGATGCTCATGAATATTCATGAATATGAATATTTATGAGCACCAGTGTTACTGCTAAATAAATGTGCAATTGTGTACTAACCACTATTTTTATGTGAGAAAATGATGTTGATGAATGCTACATTCAACATTAAGCTTTTGTCATGCCCTAGACCAGTGGTATAAGCATTCCAACAGCACTTCAGGGTTTTTTTTTTTTAATACAGGGTGTCCCCCCCAAAAAAAATTTTGCTGTGAAAGTTGGGGGTGCGTTTTATACACGAGTGCGTCTTATACACAGAGTTTTACGGTAATTTTCGTGGTCCCAAGGACCTCGTTATAAAGAGGTTTCACTGTACATGAACCATCCAAGTAAGATTAAAACATGCACACACTTCACAAGTACATCAGCAAAAGCACAGTACAAAATAGTAACCAAAAAAAAGTTACTACTTAAATGCATTTTTCGATCAGGCTATACAATAGAACGTAATTGTTGAGGCCTTTGTAAATGTGTCTAATATAAGATTTATACGCAATCTTTTTTTGCATAAATTATTTGAATTTAAACTCTTCATATACAAAATATGAACCTTTTGAAAAGTGCAAAGATTACAATGAGTGCAACAGATGTAACAGAACACAAATAACAGAATGAAAATGATGGAACACTTTTTGGTAACAGAATGTTAGCACGCAGGTGTGTTTATTTCACCGTTACTGTGATTAGTATCTAGTAGGAAAAAACACTGAACACGCAGGGATATAGGAACAACATATTAGTTGTCTTTGGTTTCTCACCGAGGTTGGGGGACGAGCGCGCCTTATCGGCCTCTCTGAGGCCCACGAGGGGTACGCCCATGACCCCCCTGGGCATGGTAGCCGTGTCCCTAGGACCCCTATGGGGGTCCTTAGATGGGCCCATACCAGGGGGGAGGGTCATGGAACGCGCCGACAGGTTTTCACTGACCGGCCGAGGGGGGCGGTCTCCTTTGTTAGCTGTCATGAAGGGGAAGGGGGGGGGGGGGGGAGGAAGGGAGTAAGAAAACATAGGGCTCAATGGATACATCGCTTGTAACTGAATTTTCTTGAGTACAAAAATCTTTACAATTACAATTTTACTACTTTAAATACTGAGGGTACATCATCAAAGTCTCAAAGCGCTCGGAGCATTATTAACTTTGCTTTAGCCGAGCTGCCAAGCTGCCGAGCTGCTCAAGCTGCCGAGCTGCCAAGCTGCCGAGCTGCTCAAGCATTTCAAAGAATAAATTCCTGCCTAATACCCATTTACTACACCTGGGGGCTGTTTCACAAAGATCCTAAGTTGAACTTAAAAATTATGGAAAGCCATTTGTAGCCTTGGAATAAAATTTATTCAAAAGCAAGAATGGAATTATTTTAGAATTTGTATAAATTGTATGAATTCAAGAATATAAATTATCCTTGAAATTAGAAATATTAATGATTTGAATGAACATTTTATGACTTTTAAAAGAACTTTTACCAAAAAAAAATCAAATAAACCAACAGCTTTCCATAATTGTTAAGTCCAACTTAGAGTTACGTTCAACTTGGGATCTTTGTGAAACACCCCCTGGGTTGAGAGCAGCAAATGTGGATCAAGTGCCTTGCTAGGGGACACATGTATGATCCATCAGATGAAAAGGCATCTGTAAATAAAAAACTTACTCTGGTTGACGTTAATGTAATTCAAGAGTATGAGCAATTAAATTTAAAATGTAGACATTACACAATGGAAATATTACGGCTCTTTAGAGATAATTCTCGATCATATCAAAAACATTTGATAGGAAATAAAAACAAATTAAAAACAAATAATAATTAAAAGAATGCACTCTTACCTCTCTGCTGTGGAGGGGTAGACTGTGCCAGGATCTGTGCCAGGCCGTGGAAGATAGCTCCCTGCTTAGCGATCTTCATCTCTACAATCTGACCCGACTTCACAAGAAACTGGGCGGCACTGTGGATGAACCAAAAGAAGTGGACGAAAATAGTTTTAGCAACAAATTAAATATGGAAGATGAGAAGTGTTGAACCGGCAGAATATAATGCAAAAGGCATTTATCTCAAAGAACTTCACCACACTTCACCAGGAACTGGGCAGCGCTGGGGAAACACACGCATTCAAAGTTGTAGATGAATTAAGTTTTAATAAACATATATAATTATTGTGAAAGATATTGGTAAGGAAGTATTGAAATGGAAGAATATTATGCATCCGGCATGGTAGATCCCTTATCCCTAAAAAAGCTGGGCTATTTGAAGTCTTTCTACGGCTGGGGGGGGGGGGGGGGCATTATGACCCCCCCTAAGATCTCGGCCTATAGTAATTTCAAATTTTTGACAAATTGCATATTTATGGTAATTTATGCAAATAAGGTCATAAAATTCATATTTTTTTCCCATAAATTATATATTTCTGATAATTCAAACATTGATTTTCACTAGATATATTCTTTAGACGATTTGGAATAATAATACAACAAAACAATTTGGAAGAGCCAGGTTATTCTATTGTTTTGAACATTTCTTATGTATTTTTTAAATGTTATTGTTTTAGTTTTATTTTATTTCTAACTATAATTCAAGCCAGATTAAGATTTTGGGCCATCAAAATTTGAAAAAATCTTAGGACTGGGCCACAAGGCAACAAAATTAATTCCTTGCATTGGATTTTGAAACAAGATAACTTACGCATCCTGGTCCAATCCCAGTAGACTGTTGCCGTCCACAGCTAGAATCTGATCTCCCGCCTGCACTCTGCCATCCTGTGGACATAAGCAGAGAACAATAGTTAGTTGATGCTTGATGCTGCTAACGGCTAACAAAGATATAGTGGAACCTCTTTATTACGAGCTCTGTTATAACGAGGTAACATTTACTGTAAAGCGAGGAAATTTCAAAGGTCCCGGTTCTTTGTATGTTATAGTTTTTAAGCCCTGATAAACATGTAACAATGATATTCAGTATAACGGGGTAAATTAAATGGACCGAATGTACTCATTACAATGAGGTTTCATTGTACAAACATCAAAATACTTTAAGTACACGTATGTTACTACGTTGAACAAAAAATCTAACTGAAAAGCAATGAGAACCTGTTCGTTAACTTCCATTGTTTTCTTCAATAACAGCTAACATCTACTTGAAATGATTCTTTATTATTTGCTATAAATAAAACATGCAATCTTCTTTTGTTGTATTGAAATTGTAAAACTGATCGTGCTGAGATTCAATAACAGCAGAATAAACAACCATTCAACTGAGGAGCTCATCAGTAAATAAATAAACAGACATGTCTTAACAAAGGAACGTCAATTTTTCCCTTGGAAAAATCGCTCAGAAATAGTATTTTAATGAAACCAGCAAACGCAATTGGGCTTTGCTGGGAATCATACGCGAGACTTTCAG
This sequence comes from Echinarachnius parma, assembly GCA_037951105.1. Lineage (NCBI taxonomy): Eukaryota > Metazoa > Echinodermata > Echinoidea > Clypeasteroida > Echinarachniidae > Echinarachnius > Echinarachnius parma. The sequence goes on from JBAMJV010005380.1 coordinate 47,422, forward strand.
AGTGCTAAGCCGTGCTCTAACCACTGAGTGACAAAGAACCAGGGCCCATATTCATGAAAGCCCGCTAGCTTAGTTCCTTAGTTTCTTTTGGATGGCATGGCTACGAATTAAACACATGATATTTTAGTTACTAACTAGGGTTAACTTAATGGGTATCTAAGGCTTACCCAGCTAACCCTAGTTGGGGACTAGGAAACTGTTCGTTGCTCAATAAACTGCGCTTTTAATATACACTTAGCAAGTAACTAAGCTAGTGGGGTTTCATGAATATGGGGCCAGAAGGATATGACAGTGATATGACAGGGATCATGCAAAGTGACATTTAAAAAAAAAAAAATTTTTAATTTAACTTTTGAATTTAGAAATAATATTTTGGTATATAACCAGTGACTATTATCAAATACGCATCAATATTTACGTCGTCAGCAGCTGACCCAGGAACGACAGCCTTCACGTAGATACCAATCTTGTCCTGGCCAGCACCCTGAAAAATCAAACACAACAATGCAGCTTTAAAATATATATACACACGTTTTCAGTTAAACATATTCAAAGTTGATTATTTTCATGTAAGTGATATGACACAGGAAGAGAGAGGATCGCGATAAAACAAAATAATATATCTTTACAGGTGGGATACACTGTAATTCTCCAGTTAATAATCTTGACGTTAGGTTACTGAAAATGCATCATATAACAAAATTTCATTTAGCAAAACAGAAATGTATTAAGGAAATGCCGGACAATGATTGATAAAGAGACATACGTGATATGTGCCTTATAAATACGTTATTAATCATAATAAAAAGGTTTGTGCAGTTTAATTGAATGTAACCTAGGCAACTCAATACATGCACACCAGAGGGCGCTATGCCAAACACAACCATTGGCGAAAGGCCTTGACATTATGATGCGTATCACTTTTTGGACCATTTTGCAGTAGGGAGAAGTCTCCATGCTAACTTTTTACTTTACTAGCCCGTTCGGGGAAGCAAAATCATAAAATGACAAATTTTACTTGCCCCTACAAGAAATAAATTTGCCCACTATCTTCTAGACGAGATTTACAATTAAGACAATACATTTTATCTCCGAGTTGAACATGTATTCAGTAGCCCTTTGATTATTAGTCTATTATCTCAGCAATCAAAACAAATTATCATTTGAAAATTTGGTACAAGGTACAGGACATTGCAAGCTACAAGATGGTATACATAACTCAATTTCTTAATGTCACTTAAAAATTCGACTTAACGCCCTTATCTTTCTCAACCGACGTTATACAAATTTCATTTGCCCGACATCAATTTTGACTTGCCCCAGGCAATCAGGGAAGGGAGATTACTTGTTGTACTTACAGTAGCGGCGATGATGCTCAGTCCCATGCCTGGCTTTCCGTGTTTGTTGAGCTGGATGGTGATCACCTCTGGCTCCTGGCCCAGCGGCTTGGCATCGGGCTTCACTTGAGGCTATAATAAACATGATAATAATAATGATAATAGAGATGGATAACATTTTTAAAATGTATATATAGTGCTTTATTTATTTATTTATTTATTAATTTATTCGTTTTATTTCAGTAGGGTAGCTCTGTCAGTGATCGGAGCACTGGTTTTTTTTTATAATAAGAAGAATGACGATGACTACCACCACAACAAAAACATAGCACCTAATATATGACATCTAAGCACTTTACATTATGCAGTAAAAAATAACAATAAAACAGAAAAATAGGTTTTAAGAAGAATATTACTATAATTTGAAAACTCTTCATCAGATCATGTGTTCATGGGCCTAAGAAAGACTATAAGCTGATGTTTAAGAACTTATGGGGTGGTTAAAGGTGCACCTGTAAAGTGTCAGATATTGCCCAAAATGACATGAGACTTCAATCCTGTACCAAAATCATTGTAAGATATGTCTGAATGATGTGTGAAAGTTTCATTGAAAAAGAACACTGCTTTCCTGGTTAAAAAAGCGAAAATATGCATCGGCTTTTACAACGAATTACTGTATGACGTGTATTTTCGCATACATATTGAGTCATGTGACCTTGACCTTTGACCTCATGACCCCCCAAATCTAATCAGATCAGTGGCACCCCGATATGTACACTCATACCTAGTATGTAATTGATCCGTCAACCGGTTCTTGAGATATCGCAAGAACGAGGCATTTTTGCACATACATTGATTCCTGTGACCTTGACCTTTGTCCTCATGAACCCCAAAATCTAATCAGATCATTGCCACCCCAATATCTACACTAATACCAAGTTTGAATTTGATCCGTCAACCAGTTCTTGAGATATCGCGAGAACGAGGCATTTTTGCATATATATTGAGTCCTGTGACCTTGACCTTTAACCTCATGAACCCCAAAATCTAATCAGATCATTGCCACCCCAATATCTACACTAATACCAAGTTTGAATTTGATCCGTCAACCAGTTCTTGAGATATCGCGAGAACGAGGCATTTTTGCATATATATCGAGTCCTGTGACCTTGACCTTTGACCTCATGACCCCTAAAATCTAATCAGATCATTGCCACCCCAATATCTACACTAATACCAAGTTTGAATTTGATCCGTCAACCAGTTCTTGAGATATCGCGAGAACGAGGCATTTTTGCATATATATTGAGTCCTGTGACCTTGACCTTTGACCTCATGACCCCTAAAATCTAATCAGATCATTGTCACCCCAATATGTACACTCATACCAAGTTTGAAATTGATCCGTCAACTGGTTCTTGAGATATCGCGAGAACGAAAACGGGACGTACGGACGGACGGACGGACGGACAACCCGAAAACATAATGCCTCCGGCCACTTCGTTGGCGGAGGCATAACAACACGGTAGAAGATAAACGAGGAAGCTCCAAGTAATTTTTGTGGAGTTAGACACTATACAGGCAACCCTGTAAGTTTGTATGACCAATATCCTTACCTCAATGCGTGGTTTAGCTACCGGTGGTGGCGACTGCGGGGGTTCCGAGGAGTCTGGTGAAGGGGGTTCTAGGATGGATGGTTGGTTGCCGTACATGTACACCGTCCATTTTCCGTTGGCCTTGGGGTGGGGCGTCAAACGCACTTGAGCTGTAAGGAGAAGTTCAATTGTACAGGTTGAACAAAGATCACAATCTCAAATCTGAGCATTTTCACAGTAATTAGTAACATTTCTGCATTGACCAATATATTTTGACCTGCATTTCCACAAAAATAAGTAACATAATATAAAGATCTGCATTTATTAACAAATTTTAACCTGCAACTTTACAGGATTTAGTACATTTTTGCATTGACCAATCAAATTTGACCTACATGTACATTTTCAAGGGAATCAGTAACATTTCTGAATTGACCAATTTCAGGGAATTAGTAACTATTCTGTATTGCCTTATATATTTCAACCTACATTTTCCCTGACATTACCTGTTGTTAGGTGCTTTGCAAGTCCATTGGGAATGCCTTTGACAATGTCACTGGAGTAGCCATCGCAAAAAATGTAACATTGAGCCTAAAATGTCAACCTAAATAGTGCCTGAATTCTGGAACTTGCAGAAAACTGGCATCCCACTCGTTAAGTACTGACAAAAACCTCACCAGCTTGAATGAGAAGGTTCAGAAACGGAGCGAGACCATTATGATTGGGGATGCCTTTGACAATGTAACTGGAGTAGCCTTCACCAAAATACTAGATTAGGCCTAAAATATCCATGTGAACAGTGTCTGAATTCAGACATTTTGTCTACAAATTGGCCAAAACTCACCAGCTTGAATGAGAGGGTTCAGGAACTCAGCCAGACCGTTGGGGATGCCTTTGACAATGTCGCTGGAGTAGCCTTCGCAAAAAATGTAAGACTGAGCCTGAAATTTCAATCTAAATTGTGTCTGAATTCAGGCTATTAGCCTAAAAATTGGCATTCCCTGTTGTTAGGTGCTTTAAATACAAAACTCACCAGCTTGGATAAGAGGATTCAGAAACTCAGAGAGACCATTGGGGATGCTTTTGACAATGTCGCTGGAGTAGCCGTCATCAGGCAGGAAGGCCGGTACACGCAGCTCTCTCTCTTCCTCCAGCAGGATCGGGTGTCCCTCCCTCTGAGCTTCCAGCTCTTCGTCCGAAGCTGCCATTGATGTAGCCTGAAACACAGGGAAAAATTGAGTTAATTGCCAGAAGTCACTTCAACTGGATTTTTAGACAAGTCAACCTCTTTTTGCTTAATCCCACTGTTTATATTTTTATGAATAGAAAGGAGGTTCAGCTTTGTTAGTAATATACATGGAAGTATCTATACAAATTCAACTGACATATCAGATCACTGCAATATACATTTTATTAATCAATCATCAATTTATGCACTTGCCAACCAAGATACTAGATCCCTTAAAGGTTGAACTCGGCCATATACATGCCAAGGTTCAAAGTAAACAGGCTGCACTGTGTGCACAGGACTTTTGGCTACATTTTAAGGACTATGAGAATGAGTGCATAAGTGGTGTTGTTACCGTGGCAATAGCTTCCGGTGGTATCTGTATGGCCCCCTCGGGAGGGATGTAGTTATCCAGCAACGCTTTTGTCTGTTTGGTGTTGAGCTTCCAGCACGATGCAAGGGCTTCTTTCAACTGGCTGGAGTTCTCCTTCTGTGCCATCAGAAGACCCAGGGACTGTAGTAGAATAGAAATAATAACGAGAGTCAATACAGGTCCTAACATTTTTTTATCTTTGCAGAATCGTCTTCAGAAGCTAAAATGACGAGGGTTTTACATGAAATATTATATGATATACATCAGATTGAAAATGTAGCCCCCTAAATGAAAAAGAAAAACAAATTTTTTCCCCTGCCCTCACCTGTTTGAGTTTCTCCAGGTGCGCCTCTGCCGCCAGCTCGAGGCCCTGCTTCTCGGCCCAGGCGTCGATGCGAGACAGCCGTCTCATCAGCCTGTGCCCCCACTCCGGGGTGCAGATGCCCGCGTGGCGGGGGGCAGTCACCAGCTGGTTGAAGAGGGTGGCGTTGATGAAGTGGAAGAGCTGGGAGAACAGCTGGATGGTGAGAGCCGCGTTGACCCGACAGACGCGAAGCAGCGTCATCGCCGAGGACATGATCTGGAGGACATCACCTGGAGACAAAAACAAATGAAGGAACATGCCGTATTCAGTATTGACTAGAGACAAAGGCAACAAAGGATAAAGTATTGACTACAGACGGACAGGGTCATTATGAAGCCACGTCATGGCTGAGGACATGATCTGGAGGACATCACCTGAACAAAGACAAAAAAGGATACAGTAATTCATTGATTGACAGAAGACACAAAACATTGACTAGAGACAGACTAGGATATAGAGAAGAGTAAGACTCATGCAGTATTTAGTATTCCATAGAGGACATGACAATAATAGATCAAGACTGACAGACATGAAGCAACATCATGGGTAAAGACATAATCTGGAGGACACCAACTGGTTATAAAAAGTAGTGAAAGTCATTCAATATTGCCTAAAGACTGTCAGACAATTGACCTTAACTTAAAGAGAAATAAACAGTTATGCAGTATTTAGTATTGCCTCCAGACCGAGACAACACTGGATCAAGAACTGACCAGAGATGGACAAACATGAAGCAATGTAAATGGCTGAGGACATGCTCTGGAAGACACCATCTGGACATAAAGTGAACAGTCATGCAGTATTCAGTATTGCCTCGAGACAGAGACAACACTGGATCCAGTACTGACCAGAGATGGGCAAACATGAAGCAATATAATGGCTGAGGACATGCTCTGGGAATAAAGTGGACAGTCATGCAGTATTCCCTAGAGACCCAGACAAAAATGTAGTAATAGAACACCAAACTTTTTTTTTTTTGCAATCTGGAAGAGTCAAAGTGACCCTCTTTGACGTTGTAACAAGATATTTGTCCTGGTCTCGCTTACAATAAAGGACATATGTGTCCGGCTATAGCCAAACCCGCACTTGTTGGTAATTCATGTCTTTGAAAAATGGGCATATTAAGTTTCCATAATGTGTGTAAAAGACTTATGATTGTAAAATTGAAACAATCCTATCTTCGCCAATTATTTACCAATTTGTTAGAACAAAGCATCAAATGAAAGCTTGTGATGAGGCCTTATAAGGGGAGGGCCAATGTCGAAAAAAGTGACTTTAGGTTGCCAGATCTCCACAACAAGTTTAAACCGATTCTAATTGCAAGTATTTTTAATAAGGCAACATAATTCAGAGGTCTACCTCAAAATCTTTGTTGCGAACACCTCCAAATCCAAGATGGCGTCCAAAAAGTCAGCCGTTTTGTATTGCTATAGATAATTGGCGAGATTTCCCAAACGACACCTTATATCAAGATTATTCTGCAATCATATTAAAGACAATTAGATTTCCTATAACCTGATACCAAACACCGTGAGGTTCAGGATATGTATCACGGTCATTTTTAGCCCCAAACTCAAATTTTATGAATTTTTTCCCCAAAATATGAAATTATTGATTTACATAATTACATATAAATCGATAACTGTATTAGCAGTCAATCTAATACTTTTCAAAAAAACTGTCCAATGATATCGACAATACACCCTGAAAATTTCAAGTGTATACCGTATCTGAACAACAAGTTATAGTACTTTGAAGTCAGCATTAGCTATCCACAAAACGGGTAGTTTTGCATGATTTCTCATGCTATACAGGGTGTCTCAAAAATGTGTAATCTTAATAAGAGAATTTGTATACCAAATGATTGCGTCAATCTCGGGACACCTTCAGTTCCAGTTATGAACAAATACAAAAAGAAACACAATTTATTGTAATATGATGAATATTTCACCATCATTATGTATAGTCCGCGTAGATGTTGTGTCTGTCCTGTATTTGTTTAACTGCATTTATCATAAATCAAACGCTAAAAATGAACTTACCTTAATTCCACTCCACATGAAACATTCCAGTCAGCTGCATACTGACGCGCATGCCATGCATATTGCGAATTCGAATCATACTGGGTGTCCATGATGTGTTTAAAACAGTATCAAGATCATGCTCATTATCTTTAATAAGTGTCTTACTGAAGGACTGAAGTACACAATATTCGGGACATACTGTAATATGTGCAGAGCGTATCTAGCTTCGAACACCATCTTGATCGCGAACACCATCATGCCCCTCATATCTTATTACATGTACCTGGAGACCATAAAGGTCTATACAATTTGTCTGACTCAATATTAAAAAAAAAAAAAAAAAAAAACTCAATTGCTAAACTAATATGCACAACACCGAAAAGCCTCAGCAAGCTGAATGTTTATTTTTTTTTGCACTATACTGTACTCGTGTAACCATGGTAACAACAGCCGATTATGGACAAAGATATACCAAATCAACAAATATTTACTTTAAAAACTTAAAAATAGCAGCTATAGGGTGTTATTTTACATGTGATTGTTTTCCTCCATGTTCACGCGAAAATTAGTGTGCATAATGCGGCTTTTAGTAGCCAAATATATGATTTATTATATTTCTATTGTTGTTGTTACTACGGTTACAAATGTACATGGTGGTACAAAAAGTTACCCTAAGATAAACCAAATAGCCTATTCAAAGTGTTTTCCGAACCCTGAAAAAGTCTAGCTAACTGTGATTTCCGAATAATAATCATGTTAAAAACATAATTATCAAGATATGGTCGATCCAACTGTAAATGACGAGCGCCTCCCATTCGAATATTGCACTATGCACTTTGTATGATGGATTTATTATTGCAGTGAAATTACCGATACACTATTTTCGTGTACTATTGCAAACCGATGGCGGCATATTTATGACATAAAAGAAGAAAACTGAAGGTTTTGCTAAAAAATGATATCAACAATATGTCATTATTTAGGAGAAATTCTTGAATAAATCCGTAAACAAGAATTACATGTATTGGGGCACCCTGTACAGTGTACGAAATCGTACAAATTGGCTGTATTTGTCGATATCAAATGCTGAGTTCCAAGAAGTATAACTTTTTGTTCAGATACAATATACACTTGAAATTTTTAGAGAGTATTGTTAATATAATTGGACAGTTTTTCGAAAAGTATTAATTCAACTGCTAATGCAATTATTGATATATGCCGAATTATGTAAATCAATAATTTCATATTTTTGGGGAAAAATGCCAAACATTTGAGTTTGGGGCTAAAAATGACCGTGTTACATATTCTGAAACCCATTGTGTTTGGTATCAGATTATAGGAAATTTGATTGTCTTTAATATGACTGCAAAATCATGCCTATTCCAGGTGTTGTTTGTGAAATATTGCCAATAATCTATAGCAAGTCAAAACGACTACTTTTTTGGACGCCATCATGGATTTGAAGGTGTTCGCAACAAAATTTTTGAGGTAGACCTCCGAATTAATTTGTCTCAATAAAAATACTTGCAAATAAAATTGGTTTAAACTTGATGTGGAGATCTGGCAACCTAAGTCCTTAAGGAAGCCACTTTTTCGATGTTGGCCCTCCCCTTATTACTAATAATACGAAAATCTACATTTTGATTTTTACCGACAAGTGCAGGGTTTTGTTATAGCTGGTCACATATATATTGACATTCCAACATCTATGGCTGTTGACACATTCAAGCTTGTATAAAATGAGAGTTATGCTACCATGATAAGGACTGAATAGTTTGCAATCATATTACAAAAGGAATTAACAACCAATGTATCTACTCAGACTGCAAAAATATTAAAACAAAATCAAACAAAAAGCTTTAAATTGGAAATCATGCATTGTTTAATTCATCATTGAAAGTAAATGGTTTTGTGAGGTGTATGTGTTAGTTTGAGAGGGTATCTCTTTAACATGCAGGTAAATGTGTGCATATTCCAACAAAGAACTGTTTAAAAAAAACTTAATTTGACATCAAACGGGAAATATGTCTGGAAAAAAAAACACTTTAAAACAGAAATAGGAGGTCACACAATGCTGCACTGACACAAAAATGTTACACAAAGCTGAAAACTGCAAAAGAAAATGCATGAAATGTCATGCACTAGACAGTATAAAACTATACACATTACAATTAAATAATACAAATAGTATAACGTAATAAGTTTCTGTTTGTATCAACATTTGCATGCTGGTATATATTGCATTCCATATAGTAGAAGTCAAAGCAAGTATATTATATTTCAATAATCTAATAAATACACTCCCCAAGTGTAGAGATGGTTTAGTCTATTCTGTATAATCTTTTATTCTCACATAATGATACAAGTTTATATTGATGTATAGTAATCTATGAATGTTTTACATTATATCCCCCCCCCCCCTCCAGTATTAAATCAAGAGCTAGCATGTGTTTAGTCTACAATAATCTTTAATTTTACCTCAATGACACAAGTTTAATGAATGACTTCTTGTTGTTCATTTTGTTCATACTTTTGCTTTGTTTGGAATTGGATGTATGTTTTACTTTCCAAAAGTGTGGAATAGATCAAATCAAATCAAATCAAATAAAATCAAATCAAATCAAAACGAAGAAGAAAAAGAATGGGAAATTAGTGAGATGAAATTGAACAGACGAAAAACAGGAAAAAAGGAAAAATTTTAAAAGAATGCTTCTTATTTTAAACAGGGGAAAATACAGAAGAGACAGGCTTTCAGCTCCCACAATGATCAAGCAGATATATAATTTTTAAAAGAAAAGAAAAGAAAAGAAAATTGAAAACAAACGTGAGCAAAATTGAACGCAAAGTACTAGAAGGAGGATTCTACTTCAAGTTCACACGAATCCTGCAACTACAATGTATATTAGGGTCACAATGAGAATATTCAACCCGTTCCCTACTAGATTCTACAAGCCCCATAGAGTTTGTTCAGTGCCCACTGGGTTCCCCTAGGCAATGAGTTAATAGCACATGTACAATCATATAAATGTATTATCCTAGGATGCACCACTTAATCATTATTAATGGCCATGCAGAGATAAACTGAGGCATGCAAAATGATGAACAGAGTGAATTTGTATAAATATGTTCTAAAAGTGAGGAATGAGAAAAGAGCGTAAGATTAGTGTGATTTCAAACTATCAATGAATTTATCAATTTTCATGTAGAACCAAAATAATCTTGCAATTGATATAAAAGGTTAAAATTTATGCAGAGAGATTTTTTAATGAGGTGATCGGGTTGTTTTGTTATGTAACTTCATGCAGCTAATACTAAGAGTAAAGATTAGGAATCAATGCACAGAAGTAAGTGGGTAAGTGCAAATTTTCACCATTAAAGGGATCTAGTAACTTTGTTGACATGTGCAAAAAGTGATGAAGGGTTGATGCAATGTATATTGTTGTTATCTCATATGTCCACAGGGTAATGTGTCAAAATTTCAAGTCAAATGGACATTGCATGGCCAAGTAATGAGCGAAAATCCAAAGTTATATTCACTGACTCACTGCACTCACTTTGTACACGGTAAGAAATACTCCGGGAGAGTTTTTCTTATCTGAATACTTCAATCGTACATACATGTATCTTTGTAACGAAAGGGAAATTTGAAAAACCGAAACCTGTCCCATGATTTTATTGTTAATACGAATACAACAAGGTATGATGGAACCGCTAGAATTAAAATTTTATTTTGAGGATTTGGACAATGTTACTAAGTCCCTTTAACAATCCAGACCACTCTCACCTTTGGAGGGTTGCCCGATGAAGCCGGTTGTAAATAGGCAAAAACAATGCACTTGTACAAGTCTTTCTAGGTTATCTATTCAAGATCTTTACTTTTCTAACTCGTCCAGATGAATGCTGATTTTAAACATCGACCTACTCATGCAGCTAAACTAAATGACATGATTCGCAATGAAAAAAAATTAGTCAAAATCAAGCTACAGATTGTAACCAAGACAAATGGTGTGTTAAATTTGTTATAAAATGTAACTTCATGCAGCTAACTATTATAAGAAGAAAAAAATGCATGCCCAACGAGGAACATAGAGGTTATGTAAGCCAAGACTTTGGAAAGGTGTAAAATGCAAGAAAACTGCGCTGTGAGCAAGGGGGGGTTGCATAAGGAGTTGCGATCAATCGCAAAGTTGCAATCAAACGCAAAGCTGTCAGAAAATATGGCTAAATGCACATATCTGATTGGCTCAAATGCGCTTATTTTCTGACTTGCGTTTAATCACAACTTTGCGATTGATTTTCGCAACTCTTTATGTTGACAGCGCCCCCAGAAGAGAAAAATATTGAGAGAGTGTAAAGCCAGGTTGTGTTTCTGCGAGGTTTTTTCTTTTGCGCCTACCTATTGTCGGGCGACCGCTCATGGGGCTGCGTGACGGGGGTTTCATCCAACGCCCACTCTCTATGTTCTTCGCATCTTCGTCTGGTTATTTATAGAGAAGGAATCGGTGGGGCACAAATGATCGTCATTCCTCTATGCTACAGTAACTTTTATGATAATTCTATTGGCCTAGTCCACTTTTCTAAAATACGTAGTACCTACTTTTTCGAAATACATGTTTAGGTTTGCAAATAGTTGTTCACTTTTCCAAAAACTAATTTTCTGTATCCAAATAGTTATCTTATTATTTGTAATTCCAATTGTCCCTTTCTTTTACTAAAAAAGGTACTTGAGGAAATTTTTAATTCATTAATTATGGTCTCATTAAAAATTTATTTAAATGATTGAAAATGAGGAAAGAAAAATAGGCTTCAAGGGTCTTTGTGGCTCAATGGTTGGGCACCGGTCTAGCAATCTGGAGGTCTCGGGTTCGTTTCCCGGCGAACCCTGTTTTTCTTTGCTCATTTTCAATCATTTGAAATATTTCTAATCAGTTTCGTTTGTAATTAAAAAATTATTTGATACAAGCTTTGGGAATGATTATTATTTGTGGAAGTTATCTCAGTATTATAGTTCCCCTTTCACCTCGTTAAAAATTATCATGAAAGTAAAATTCAATACATTTTGCATTTTAATCAGAAAGCGTTGGGTTATGTAGAGAGCCCTGCATGAATAGCACTAGAAGGAACCATAGAAATAAGACAAATCATTTTTTCCCCCTAAAATTATGAAATACAAGCATGATGACAACTGAGTATGTTACATAACTTCATGGATAAATAATGATATGATGCTAACTTGAAACGCAACCTTTTTTTAGCCTTTTTTTTCTACTTTCCCAAATAAAAGTAAGGCTACAAGAATTATGACAGTTGAGTATGTTACATAACCTTCACAGACAAATAAATAATGATGCTAACTTCAAACATAATCTTTTATGAGACTTTTTTTTTCCTTCTCCTTTCCCAAATAAAAATGAGGCTAAAGTATTATAACGGTCGATACCCAAGAATGAATGATAATGCTCACTTAAAACATTAATCTTTTATTCAACTTTTTTTTCTACTTTCCAAAATAAAAGTAAGGCTACAAGCATTATGACAATTGAGTACATGAATACACAACAAGGATGAATGATAATGCTCGCTTTCTTTTCATTTTCCCCAAATACAAATTTGTAGACCATCTATATTTTGTACACACCAGCCAAGATAATGATACAATATGATTCACAATGATCAATCAATAACTGTAAAAACAAAATCAAATCAAAGCAATGCATATATGACATGTATATGTATGGCTATTAAAGAAACTTAATTAAAAGTCAATTATTTTCAAACCAAGATGCCCATGCACAGACAATAATACGCAACCTTAAGAAATATTCATATGAGACAAGATATAATTCAATTCATATGAATAATGATGCAACGTCTACATTCTACAATGATAAATGGGGTTACAAAATGACACTTATCAACCAAAATGAAAGGGATTTATATACAACTATCATTCTTAAAGCAAATTATACAATTTCATTTTGTATGGGGAAATAATGGATAGAAATACAGTATGCCTGTAGAATGGCATTTACATTAAGATGAGTCAGGGTGTGTGTGTGTGTGTGTGAGTGAGTGTGTAAGCGTTTGCTAGCAAGCAAAGGGAGTTAACCGATTAACAATAAACCACAGAAATATCCCTCAAAAGGGTTCATAAAAGAGATATATATAATAAAGAAACCAAGACTTTTGTACCAAATATATTAGGACATTCAATATTTGTACACAAAGTCCAATCTCTAGATCCATTATTGCACACACAAAAAGTAAAGCTTGATTTGATTAATGTCAATTTGCCTGTACACCAATGAGCATTGCGCTTTAATTTAAAGCTGAAGAACAATAGTAGGTAGCTGTCAACTACTGTAAAATACTTCCTTTAACCTCAAAAATGGGAAAGAATACATCATAACTAATCTGTAAAAAGATTTGATCAAAAACTGCCTTGAAATTGACTAAAATGACTTAATTCATGATTAATTCATCCCAAAATGGAAAGCATGTGGGAAGCTGCTGCGCAGTGATCTAAGCATGTAGTTACGAATGTGAAGCGGCACCAAAGCAGTAGAACAAACTGTGAAAAGGTTGGTTTAAACTTAGCAGCGCAGGCATTTTTTCCTAGGAATTTCAGCTTATAATATATTTCTGCATTTTTAGGTTTAGATTTGGCCATCTAAATGTGTATTTCTTGTAGTATTTTGAAAAATAAATCAATTAGTTAGGTCAATATTCATGCTTTCCCTAACTTCCCCAGTGCCCTTACTCGGCTTAATAGAATATGATTTGTCAGTAATTAATCCCTCAGAGTAGTGGTTAGTACCGCATCATTTCCCAAATAATATCCTTAACCTAGACTCCTAGAGAACCTGAGTGAAAGGTGTGTGGTGTAGTGCTGCAGTGAAAGGGTGAACTGTTTTTAACCGACAATTTTGGAGAAGAAAAAAACAATTTGTTACAGGTTTATGCTAACCATTCTTATTCACAAAAAAAAGACCCATATGTCCTGTAATGGATGAGCAAAGTCTTTTTCCTTGTCAGCCTCATCACTAAGATCCAAAAGTGCACTGTTGGTGCCCCGAGGCTCATTTGTAGTGGCCTGGAGTTAATTTACACTGTCACTAGGTCATTAGCTCATTTTGGTGGGCTAATAATGAGCACTGTGTAATGACAATGAGTAGTTTGTAAGATATGTATTTAGTTAAGATACATGTACCTGCACAGTCTTTCTCCATGATTGCCTCATGACTAGGATCCAAAAGGGATTTGGGTAGGCCAGAGCTCATTTTCATTGGCCCACGTTAATTTTTGGTGGGCTAGTGCTAATTATAAGCCTTGTGTAATGACAGTAAATTAGTTTGTAAGATATGCCTTTAAGACACCTGCAAAGTCCTTCTCCATGTCTGCCTCATCACCAGGATCCCAAAGTGCATGTTTGGTGCAGTGAGGCTCATTTTTAGTGGCCCAAGTTCATTTCCATTGGCCTGAAGCTCATTTTTGGCGGGCTAGTGCTAATTATAAGCCCTGTGCAATGACAATGAGTAGTTTGTTAGATATGCCTTTAAGACACCTGCAAAGTCCTTCTCCATGTCTGCCTCATCACCAGGATCCCAAAGTGCATGTTTGGTGCCGTGAGGCTCATTTTTAGTGGTCTGAAATTCATTTTCACTGGCCCAAGTTCATTTCCACTTGCCCGGAAGCTCATTTTTGGCGGGCTAGTGCTAATTATAAGCCCTGTGCAATGACAATGAATAGTTTGTTAGATATGTCTTTAGTTTAGATACCTGCAAAGTCTTTCTCCATGTCTGCCTCGTCGCTGGGATCCAGGAATGCTGACAGGTTCTTGGTGAGCTCTATCTGCATGGCTCGAACCAGGTGCCTAAACAAAGACAAAACATATTATAATATAATAATAATCATATTAAGAAAATATTGCTGAAAACTGCTGATCTACTAAAAATCGCCAATGTGATAAAATGAAAGTTGTATATCTAAGCCTAGAGCTCTGTCAATCCTAGCAGGATTTCTGTCAGGGCAAAAAATGCCTACTAGTCTTTGTAGTAACTGTCATGTTTTGCCTGACGAAGATCCTGCTAGGATTCAAAGCTAGGCTCTATACGACTTTCATACTAATAATTATCATAGACCAGCTTTTACATTATGCCATCAATCTATAAATTCTATTCCAAGGCTCATCATATCTGATGGTATATCATTACCCTGGGATTTAGCCGACCTGCCATGCATGATAGGGCGCATCAAGTATTACAAGGAATAAACTCCTACCAGGTTTCCTTTTACTACATCTGGGGGTGTTTCACAAAGATCCCAAGTCGAACTTAATACTAAGTTGGACGTTAACATTTTGGAAATCCATTAGTTTCTTTGTTAAATTGTTAAACAAGTTCTTTAAAAGGGCCTTTTATCAAAGAGACTTTGAGATTATTGATGTAAAATTTTGTTGAAAGTTTCAAATATTCGCATTTGGGGATCTTGACTCTGTTTAATTCCTTAGCTACAAATGGCTTTCCATCCATTTTAAGTCCAACTTAGTGTTAAGTTCGACTCTGGATCTTTGTGAAACACACCCCGGGGTAGACAGCAGCTATGTGAATAAAACGTCTTGACGAAATCCATAAATGTTGGGGAATCTGTCAGTTTCTAACTTGGGACACGGTACTATGTTATTGGAAGTCTAGCACACCTTGTAATTGTGCCACAAACTTCCACATAATATGTACAACATGAATATGACTTGAATACAGCACTCACCTGAATGTGTTTTGCACACACGAGTGCAGTATGTCCTGTGCGTCTTGTGAGATGCCTCCGATGTCATGGTCGTGCGTGATAAAGTGAAGAAGCTCCGAGACGTTAGCCAACCAGAACGTCAGGGCTCCCGCAACCTGGGAATCTTCCTGCTTGGAAAGCGACAAAGAAAATAGATCGGTTAATATCATACTAAAAGGTACTTATCCTGTTGGGCAGGGATGCCAATTAGATATACTTGAGTAATACAGTCAAACCTGTCTTAGTGGCCACCTGTCTATAGCAGCCAACCTTCCTATAATGGCCACGAGACGTAATCCCCTGCAGAGAAAAACAATTTTATAGAACCTGTCTATAAGAGGTCACCTGTCTACAGTGGCAACTTTTCTTGTTTCCCTTTCTGAAAAATTGCTTGTGAGTCTTTCACTTGGTTATGAATGCATGTTTTTGTTTTGTTAAGGACTTCTAAATAAGGACAGTACCCCTAAAAGTGCTTTCATACTTGTGATATGTTGATTTTCGAAATTTCCATTAAGAATCTTTCACATGGCCATTGCAAATGAATAACACATGTATAGGTAATGGTTCATCTAGTGCATTGAATAACAAATACATCAGGAACCCAGCTAGTAGTAGTAGCATGCGAATGCTGTGTCCATGCAGCAAACTCACTGTCAAATATTTAGTTGATCAAGAATCAACTTTGACAAACTCTTAGATAATTATATCTTTTAACAACATTATTATCTCACCTCTACAGTCCTGTCAATGATGTCGGCCATCTTGTTGAGGAAAGCCGAGAGTCGTTGGGCTCTCTCCGTGGGTCCCATCTCCGGTCGGTAGAGCTTGGACAGCCGGTAGCGACAGGCCAGGTACAGGGTGTAGGTTGGGGCTAGCTTGAAGTAGATCTGGGCTCCGTTCACCTCACGCACTACCAAATCGAAGAACATGTCTTCAGCTACGAACAAGATAGAATAACAGGTTACATTATTACACCTTCTCAGCTATAACAACAAATTCCTTATTATAGCAATTTTAGAGCTCTCTCCGTGGGTCCCATCTCAGGCCAGTAGAGCTTGGACAGCCGGTAGCGACAGGCCAGGTACAGGGTGTACGTTGGGGCTAGCTTGAAGTAAATCTCGGCTCCGTTAACCGGACACACTACCACCTCAAGAACATGTCTTCAGGTAATAAAAGGAACACACAGTTTCTTTAAATCACAATATCAGATATCAATAAGATAGAATACAAGGATTATAATATCAAACCAGGCTGGTAGAGCTTGGACAGACGGTAGCGACATGCCAGGTACAGGGTGTAGGTTGGGGCTAGCTTTAATAAAAAAGTAAATGAACATAAGTCTAAAATGGAAAATGTATAAATCAAATTCTACTGCAAATAATTATAAAGTTACTGATTATGGGACTTTACAATTCTACTTACCAGTATCTCTGAACTCCAGACTCAGGGGTAAGACTTCCGAGTTCAGATCACGAACCTGGGGAAAATACACAAAAATGTTAACCAACTAAATTCAAACATAGGGGGAAATTTATTTCAAATTCAAGCATAGAGAAACATAGACTAAATAAATGAAAATGTGCAAATTATATAAAGTACTTAATAAAAAAGCTGCATCACTTTTCATTTGTAATATTTATCCTAGTTGAGTTGGTTGTGTTAGGTTTATGTAGCTTGTGACTAGGACGAGCATCGACAACAAAAATTAACAAGAAAATTGGTCTTCACCGAAATCAAACTAAAGACCTCTGGATTGCTAGACCGGTGCTCTAACCACCAAGCTGCAAAGCTCTTCTGAAGGTGGTACTTCCCATGAAACTATAGGTTTTCCCACTCAATTTTAAACTTTTTTCAATCAAATTCATTAAAGTTCATTAAAATTCATCAAAGGGTCATTCAAATTCACGCATTGACGCGTAATCGTTGGTATCGGTCTTTCAAATTCCGAATAAGTGCAAGCGAATTCCTGCATACGCATAAGCTTTCGTGAATAGACACAGGAGTTCATTTATGGCCAACCGAATTCGCGAATATGCAGCCAAATGCCAACTTAGTGCATACAAATTAACGCGTCATGCCCTTTCACGAATTTGAATGACCGAGAGGCGCCAGCGTAAACTACGCGCCAATTTGAATGACCATTGATGAAAAGATATGCTCTTTGTGCAAATTTAATTGCTCCAACGTGATTTTGAACGACTATTTACGAATTTGAATGCTGCTTTGACACGGCGATCGCAAATCGCGTGAATTCGTTTGCTCCTATTATCAATTTGAATGACACAATCGCGTAGTTGAGCGGGAAAACCTATATTTTCAATGCTCGTGCTGGTAAGAAGCTATATGAACCTGACACAAACCTGAACGGTTACCAAACAACTTACAGGAATGTGCAAAGGATCACCTGAAGAGGTGCAACTTAAAGTAAATTAAATACAAATATAAAAGAAATTTAGATTGAAAACACAATTAAATTTCTCATTAGGAAAATTTTTCATCTGAAGGTAGTGCAAGAAATATAAGAAATTGGAAGAATGAAAATAAGCCATGCAATTAGCATAAAAAAGGACAATTATGTGGAAGATGTGCAAATGATATTAACCCTGGCTATTTATAAGCAAATTTTCAATAAAGAGTTATTAGATTAGACATATAACAATTTTTTTAAATTAAAAGCATGCGATCAAATTCTAAATGGGTTAAACTAACATTAACTTACACACATCATGCAAATACTGCTTGATTTTTCTTTTCCCATTTTTCTAGAGCTCAATTCATATCCGGAAGAAAAAAAATGTTAGTAAATTATGGTATGGGCTAAAAATGATGCTTTAGATTAGTCAGGATTAATTACAAAGGGATCTAGTAACTTTGTTGACATTTGCAAAAAGTGATGAATGGTTGATAAGATGTATATTTTTGTGATCTGTATAAGTAATGTGTGAAAAATTAACGTTAATAATGAGCGCATATGCAAAGTGATATTGTTTTACTCATTACACTGACTTTGTACACAGATAACTTTCCAGTGGATAATTAAAAATCTGAACACTTCAATCGTAAATATCTTTATAACAAAAGGAAAATTTGACAAACCAAAACCTGCTCCGTGCTTATATCGGTAATACAAATACAACAAGGTATGAGAGAACAATTATGAGAGAACAATTTGAGTTCTAAGTAAGTTTTGTGGATTCGGACAAAGTTACTAGATCCCTTTAAAAAATGATTTAAAAAATGAACTGATGGTAAAAAAAAAATCAAAACATGACAAAGAATATTCATGATTGCATCCTTTTTTTCTATATGTGTCCATGACTTTACTGACCTCTCCTTTCTGGCTCGCATGTGTGATAAATTGACCAGAAGCATCGAACGTGGTCTCGTAACTCTGCGTTTCAGAACGCGTCACCATCTGTATACATACATTATGTAGACAATACTCAAATTTAGCATAGGCCCTGCTGGCCCAGGGCCCCCAGAAATTAGCATAGGCCCGCTGGCCAAGGGCCACTGAACATTAGCTTTGGGCCACCCAATTTCATTGATGTTTTGTTTCAATTCCACTGGCCCGAAACTAGCACAGGCCTGCTGGCCCACGGCCACTAACAAAGTAGCTTCAGGCCACCCAATTTCATTGATGTTTTGTTATAATTCCACTGGCCCGAAACTAGCACAGGCCTGCTGGCCCACGGCCACTAACAAAGTAGCTTCAGGCCACCCAATTTCATTGATGTTTTGTTATAATTCCACTGGCCCGAAACTAGCACAGGCCTGCTGGCCCACAGCCACTAACAAAGTAGCTTCAGGCCACCCAATTTTATTGATGTTTTGTTTTAATTCCACTGGCCCGAACGGACCATCAAACATGAAATAGTTTGTTTTATCACCTGACTTAGTAAATACAGTACATCAGCTGCCATGTAACATTTTTGGATGTTACATATGGCACTGTTACATGGCAATTCAGATGATAAAACAGTTGTTAACTTTGCTGTGGGGAAAATCATGGAATGTTCCCCTCGGGATTTTAAATGCTATTTCGTGAAGAAAATAAGTCCCTCGACGTATATTTACTCTTCCCTCAATAGCACTTAAAATCCCTCGGGAGTGGAACATTCCGTGCTTTTCCCTCCACCACCAGTTAACAACTGTATAATATTCAAATCCCTTGTTAATGATTCCTATTTAAGGTTAAACTAAGGTTAGTACAACCACAAGTGAAACTGGTTATTTTCAGCTTTAAAAAATGCCTTGAAAAGTAAGTTTCATAATAATATGAATTTAACTAAATAATGGCCATTAGTTAACATTACTTGGTTAGAAATATATATTGACTATAATACTAGAATACAACAAGAAATATATTAGCATGGCAAGAAGTGTATTACTACTTACATGTAAGTTACTGAAAGTTATAAAGTATATATTAGGTGCAAATTTCAAGAATGGCTAAACAGAATTACCACAAAATATCAAGCATTTTAGTTTCATGTGAAATTGCAGTGCAAATAAGTGGAAAGCATACTGCCAAAAGTAGTTAGAAATAGGAAAGTTAGAAAATAGTGAAACCAATACTGCTTTATCATTTCCACTACCAGAGAACCACACATTTATGGTATTGGTGCCAAAACTGACACACGTTCTGTGAATAAACAGTGACAGAACATTTGCTCAGGAGATTATCGCTTCTGGGGGTGCTTCACAAAGATTCTAAGTTGAACTTGAATTTAAATTGGACCCAAACAATTATCAAAATCCATTTGTAGCCTTGAAATAAAACATATTAAAAAGCTTTTAAAAATGCAAGTACTTCCAACAAAAATGTATGAATTATTTCAAGGCTCCTTGATAAAAACCAAAATTAACTGATTGTATAAATTGTTATGCCTTTTCAATAGAACTGTTTAAACAATTCTACAAAGAAACCAACGGCTCTGCATAATTGTAAAGTCGAACTTAAGTCGGAGTTAAGTTCAACAAAGAATCTTTGTTAAACACCCTCCAGTACTCTTTGGAACTCAGTGAATGCATGCTACTTACCTTCTCGGGCTTGCCATATGTCTCAATGCTTCCGTCTGCATCAAACGTCGTCTCCCTATGCGATTTATTTGGATCATCCCAGTCCTGCGCAAAAATTAAAGTTTCAAATAAAGTTGTCATTATCAGGTAATCTTTATCTGAAAAAAAAAATGTCAAACATCTGCTACCACTGGCGTAGACTTGTTTATTCATGTATTCAATTTTTATAACCAATTTCCTTCCAAAGGGTGGATTGCCATTTCAGCGTGCGAGTTCACAAACATTTGCAAAAATGTATTTGTATAATTATCATATAAGCTTTAACACTTCGAGTGCCAGGGATTCTGTGGCATTTGTGTGTATTGTAACTCGCAAAAATGCGAGCTTGGCACTCAAGGAGTTAAGTGATCTCGTAAGTGAGATTTGAACCAATGACCTGCGGAGTGACTTACCGGGTCCTCTACTTGGGGGTCACAGAAACGGAACGTGTAGTGCCGTCCGAAGTGCACCACGGCGCCGTGCTGCAGCATGGTGGTCTCGTAGATCCTCTCGTCCTGGACGAAGATATCGGCCTCGGCGTTAGAGGGCGTCACGGTTACTACGCCCTCCATCTTGGTCAACACGCAGTGACGGGGCAGGATGTCGGGCGCAACAAACTGTGGGAAAATCAAAGATAAATAGTTTCAACATCCAAACATACCAACTCATATATAATAGAATTGTTGTGGACAAAGATATCAGCCTCTACGCTCGAAGGTGTCACGGTGACTATGCCCTCCATCTTGGTCAACACGCAGTGACAGGGCAGGATGTCGGGCACGACAAACTGCAGAACAAAATGGATCAAAATCAAGGTACATGGTCTAAATTCCTTCTTCAGGTTAAGTGCGGCTTCAAGCTTGAACATTACGCACTGATTGGATAAGTGTGAAATGTGTGTGCCAACCAACTCCAGCCCACAATTAGTACATTTATTTACAGGTTGGTATAAGTAAAACAAAACAAAAAACATATCCAATCCTGATGGAAGTTGAGGTTACGTCACTGTTAACACTTCTCAATAGCAATTTCACTATCATTATCAATATAGTACTCCTTAACTGAATAATAATAATAATAATAATGGTGGCTACTTATATAGCGCACGTTCCGTCTTTCGACGCTCGCGGCGCATCACTATTATTACCCCGGTCATCGGATACATACTGCACTCAATCCAGCACACAAAGTGCACATTGTCCACTAAGGCATATAAGGCACTCAAGTCATGTCCATTTTTCTTATTTTTTCAGCTACATTCCATTCATATACATAAAATAACATCAACACATATGTGACAAGAAAATTGTACAGAACCCCAATGGATTTAGAGAAGTAATTTCCTGTATTTTCTATTCAAATATAAATGCTATGATGAATTGTCACTAGACTTCTCACAATTTGAAGACAAATCTGACATAAATAAGTCCTAATTTCCGTCCAGTCAAGTACCTTTGAATCAGTGGGCTTGGAACTATAATATATCTTGGACTCACCTGAAGGTATGGCCCTGATGTCTGCGGTTCTCTCTGACTCCCAACCTCAGTCACATCTGTCTGCAGCCGGTAGTGCTTGGGCTTATAGTCAATGATGTCTGTTCCATCTAAACAATTAGTTTGAAAAATTATATAGTTAATCACTTCCCATCGAATGTAATATAGATGATCTGCAATAATATTGGTATTGTCCAATAATTGTCCAGAACCAATAGCAACGAATCAAAAGGTATTTATAACTTTATGTTTACCCAAAAAGGATATTTAAGACTTCAATCATATACCAACATCACTGAAAGATTCTTGTGAATATGTGATATTTTCATAGAAGAGGAACAAAGTTTACCTAGTGAAAAGGGGAAGATTGATGTCAGATTTTTATCCCTGATTGATTGCGTGAAGCACCTAAATTCGGAAACTGTATCTGTATTCTGATACTCTTGGTTATGATCGAAAAGCAAAAAGGGTTCTGAAATGCTTTTCAATTCAATCTTTAATATCTCAATAATTGGGGAGACATTTGAACCATTTCACTCTTCTGTTACCATTAGCCAAACAACAAGTTACAAGACAAGTGTGAAAGCTTCAAGCGATTTTCGTTGAATGCGACAAAGTTAACGGATCACTTTAACATGGATATGCAAACTACATACCATTGTTGAGCTCCAGGAAGTAAGGCAGCCTCTCTGGGGGAAGGTTGTTGGGATCATGTGGGAAGCTGTCGTCCATCCTGGGCTTGCCTCCAGGACGCTTCAGGCGAGGCTGGTAGTCCGAGGGCTTTCGTTTCAACTCAAACGCAAGCTCACCTAAAAACGGAACAGAACATAGACTTAGATTTAGTGATGGTCTAAAGTCCTCTTCAACACCGGAGCAAGCTTACTTAAAAACACAGCAGAAAAATAATACTGGTCCAGACCAAACTGCAACACTTGTGACAACCACCATGCTGGGCTTGCCTCCCGGACGCTTCAGGCGAGGCTGGTAGTCGGAGGGCTTTCGTTTCAACTCAAACGCAAGCTCTCCTAAAAAATATAACAGAAAATAAACATGACCAAACTGAATAAAAGTGGTAGAGACCACAATTTAGCAAAAAAGTTGTGTTGGTAGAACCAGCAAGCAATTATATGTTCATCATCCTGGGTTTGCCTCCAGGACGCTTTAGGCGAGGCTGGTAGTCAGAGGGCTTTCGTTTCAACTCAAACCCAAGCTCACCTAAAAATGAAGCAGAAATCAATAATCATTTAGTGATCCTCTTAGTAGTACAGAATGTTTTCTATCTGTTATCATCTAGCATGGATATATATCCAGCTGTAATCAAACTTTATTGGTAACTTCATACATTACTAACCAAGTAGTCTAATAAAAACACCACACTTGAGTGTTTACCTCTGGTCTCTGGCCATCTAAGGACCGCATCCATTTGGGTACTCTTCCTTTTCCAAGATAGCTCTCTGGAAGTTCTCTGTACAACTGCACTTCAAATAATGATGACATGATAACTTATCAAACTCAGTAGCCGAGTAACTTAGTAACTGGCAAAGGGATCATGCTTGAATGTTTACCTCTACTCCCTGGCCATGTCAGAATTGCATCCACCAGGTACTCGTTGTCATCCAAGATGGCATCTTGGAAATTTTCTGTCCAATTGCAATTAAATCAATGATAACTTACTAACTCAGTAAATATTTCAACTTAGTAACCTAGTATCTAATAAAACATCAATCATTACCTCTACTCTCAGGCCACCTCAGGACCGCATCCATTGGGTACTCGTCCTCATCCAAGATGGCCTCCTGAAAGCTCTCCGTCCCGTAATCCTCTATGCTGTGACCAGGAGGAACTACAACCTACAGACAGATAAGATAACATTGTAAACAACACCATATATGAATGTTATAAGTACACATACATTTATATCCCTTTTTGTATTGTATGCTCCTTTGTTTGTGGCTTCACTAAAATCAAAATATGAGGGAGGGCAGGATATATTAAACCAACATTGGAACTATGCTCTTTTAATAATTGAAATAAACCAATAAACTGAACCTTGAAGATCATCTATATGACATTTTACACATAGACACTTCATGTGTGACCCTTACAGTCTTCTCTTCTTCTCTTCAATCCCAAGTATTTTTTGACAATTTTTTTAGAATTCTGAATTTAATCCACCTCTGACTAGTATGTCAATTTCCATACAAATTCCTTTTACAGTCAAACCTTTCTTCATGGCCATCTGTCTACAACAGTCAACCTGCCTATAGATATAGGCCACTAAACGTGATCCCCCATAAAGAAGAGCAATGGTTTGGACCCTGTCTATAGATAGAGGTCACTCGATTACAGTGGCCCCTTTTCTCATTTTCATTAGTTGGTGACTGTACACATGTAGGTTTGACTGTGCATACTATTCTGCATGCAGTTATCTTATGAATGAGATACATGTACATTATTTAAGAATGAGGATGTGGCTGGAATTGAGTCTTAATCTGATGATCTCCTCACAATGGTTTCTGTTGAATGCTAATCTGGAGTAGCCACACAAAAGAGGAATTACTGTACATAGTTAGTGTTTCCTTTTCTTCAAATACCGAAGCCTCTTTTCTCTAAAAAAAATGGATGCAGTTGCTTCCAAGAGCTTCAAATATTTGGACCTCTTTCTGTGCAAGCATAACCTAAAGGTGGTCTCTCAGGAAGAGACTGAAAGCTTGCGACAATCCTGAGATTGCAGTACATTAATTATCATTAACAAAGGTTTCTATATTCATTACAAATTATACTCTTTGAACAATAAGTGAAAATGATTATTTAGGCAAGTGTAAGAACGTAATTTGTAATATTTGAGTTTATTTTGTGGTTTTCAAAATAATGTACAGTATATAATATACATGTAATTTAAATTTCACAATCATGGTTCGTGTTTAATATGAATTACATTGTTTGGTTTGGTTTGAATGTTTATCACGTGCAATTCAGCTTGTTTGCTGCCATATGTGTTCAAATAAATACCATGAATAAATAAATAAATAGACAAGGTGTGACTGAGATTGCATCAGACTAGCTGCAACGAAGTGCAATGTGCATTTGTCCAAAATGATAACATGTTCAAACAGTTCTGCAAACATGTAGTGTCGGCACGGGCGTAGACATGTCATTGATACCCATTCAACTAGGGGGGAAGATCTATTCATTTATCCCCCCCTGATGAATAGGTATTACGTATGTCGCTACGCCCGAGAGTGTCGGTGCTTGACCTCTCACATGATAGAACAGGGTCAGCCTTTCACAAGACAGTGCTCAAAATTAGCACAGGCGGTTGGCCCGGGGGCCACCGAATTTCATTCATGAATGCTAATTTCCTCTGACCCAATTAACTTGCCCGACTGGGCCACGAGGCAATAAAGTTAATTTCTTGCATTGCATAAAAATTGTATTCCTTTTTATGCCGTTATCCACTCAGAAGAACATACCCATTTTTATCTACTTATAATGTAGTTTCTTTATATCTGTGTTTATTCGGTATTTTGTTATCAAATGTGTGTTTCATGTTTAAATTCTTGCTTTCAATCCTAGCAGGATCTTCATCAGGGCATTTGTTTGGCCCTGACCAAGATCCTGCTAGGATTGAAAGCTAGGCTCCATACACTTTCATGTTATTACATTGGATCTGGATCTGGATCTGGATCTGGATGTGGTACAGTGCAGGACTGCAAGGTATAATGCACCTGATTAAGGAGAGGGCGCTGCTTTGTTCTAGTCGAATCGTAGGTGGCTCTGGCTGATCTTGGTTTTGAACACCTCTGGTGTTTGGGAGCTTGTTCCAGGCCAGCGTTGTATCAACAAGATATGAATGTTTAAACTGCTCTGTAATACAGTGTATAACTGAGTAGCATTTTATCGTTATTTGTTACCTGTCTTTCTAGTATATTTTGAACATCGAAATCAGCAAACTGTCTGACTCTAATGTTTTGTCTAGGTCTTGATTTAACAAGGAAATTTTCAATGGGTAGGGCTGGGACCAACCCTTCGACCACTTTGAAAAAGGAAGTCAGCTTCAGCACCAGGCGTCCCGATACTAGCGTTGGAAGGTTCAGTCGTTCCCTCATTCTGGTGATCGAGCCAGGGTCACGTAAAGTGTAGTCGGCAGTGATGAACCGGACTGCTCTGCGCTGAACTCGTTCCAACCTCGCAATGTCCTTCTGTAGGTAAATGTCCCACACACAAGCGCCATACTCGAGAGTTGAGCGGACCAATGCGATGAATGCATTGGCGATTCGTAATAGGTAAGCAGTTTTCAGCAGCATTTTCTTCATCTTTATACTCGGTGAAATAACCTGGAAATGAAAAAGGAACTCTCTGTGCTTACCTTTGCGAGGCAGAAGTCGGCCGGGTTGGCCTTGAAGGCACCAAACTTCTCCAAGGATTCCCGGATGATGTCTGTTGCTATGGTGTTTATAGACACTAACAGCGTCTTGTAAGGAACCTCGGGGAACGTGGTGTGTGCGTACACCTTGAACGTACCGCCTGGAAAAAAGATAACAATAGAGGGAGCTTTAATAAACGAACAATATTTGAGATGCAATATCAGTATCTGTTTCCGCCGCAATCTGCGGGGTGGGCATTTTATTTTTTCCTGTTGTGGATGCCGCTGGCTTGGTTTTCCCCCGACTTCTTCTCCTTCGACGCAGTATTCCCCCGCGTCTCGATTCCCGCGCTGTTAGCGCCAGTCGAATTCGATTGCGAAGGATTCACCGTAACAACTTTGGAATCCTCTTCCATATTGTCGATGTTTTGATACCAAACACGAAAATAATGATTCTAAAGACAATTGATGTTGTAAAAATACAAATTCTCGATCAAAAAACTATACGATGTCGAAGAATTTTGGTGATAAAAAGGCGTGAGATTTCACTCTCACCCTTGCGCGTGAATGCGAATGAACGAAATTGCGCATGCGTAGAACGGGCTCTCAAACCGAGACTTACGTAATAAAATAAACGAACAATATTTGATGATGTCTCATGCCATGGTGTTAATAGACACAAACAGCGTCTTGAAAGGAACCTCGGGGAACGTGGTGTGTGCGTACACCTTGAACGTACCGCCTGGACAAGAGATTGATATGGCAATTCGCACAGGTCTTCTGTGTAAATTCTCACAGCATAATCTTCATTATAAATTAAGTGAACATGAAGCTTTCCATTCATTTCCATTCATAATCTGACAAGAAGTAATCCAATTGTTTCATTGACAATCTCACACACAGTATTGTTATAACATTATCTAGTTATTGCAAGCATTTGAGATGATTTGAGAGAGTCTGCAATAATTCTAGTGTGAGTGGAAAAACATGTAACCATTCAGGACAGGTCCCGAAAATATTTGGGGAAAATTCTATATGGAGATCTTTAATGCGTTATTCAAGCCTCCACACTAGCTTTTTTCTGTACTGCCCTGTTCAAGCAAGTAAAATCAATATTTTGTACATTTTACTTGCCCCAATATAAAATGTACTTACCCTCTTACTTCTAGATGAGATTGACACATATGAAATAACATTGTTCTCTCGAAGTTGAACAAAATTCAGTTGTCTAATCAGGCAAGAAACTAGACAATTTATTAGATTTTACTTGCCCGACCTCAATTTTTACTTGCCATGGGCAAGCGGGCAAGTGCTACTGTCGAGCCCTGGTTAATTAATACAATTGAGTGATGACTGACCTGATTCGGGTCTGCTCTTGTACTTTTCTATCTGATCATGTTTCTGCTGCCTTTTCCTCCGCAAAACGTTCTCCGGGTTTGAAATGGTCCTGGTGAAATTAGACTTGGCCAGAGCATCGTAAGCCTTAGCATCACCCTAAAAAAGCAGCGACACAGATATAAAGTAAAATATACACGAAAATAATCTTGAATTGATTTTTGTCTCGTTAAATTACAACAATAATAATGTAAATTGATTGCACTGCTTCTGCTGCGGTTTTCTCTGAAGAACATTCTCCGGGTTAAAAAAAAAAACAGTCCTGGTGAAGTTAGACTTGGCAAGAGCATCCTATTCTTTAGCCTAACCCTGAAAAAGCAGAGACATATATGTATGGTAGAAATATAAAAAAACTTGATTAGATAATAAGTTTAATATAAAAATTACCACAATATTTTCAGATGTCAATCGTCCAAAATGCTCTGGATTCACCCGAGAGTGCAATTTTTGGGGAAAAAAGAAATTATAAACTGTTCATTTATAATTAATAACTGATTTAATTCCATTATTAGACAAATGAATGCATTATAAAATCTATCCACTTTTACTAATGACCTTATCACTAATGACAAATAACCAAGTATAGCTTTTTATTTTGTGCACTCACTAGGACTCACAAAATCATAATTTCAGGAATTTGTTTGTTTGTTTGTTTTTTGTTTTTTCTGTCCCTTTTATGTTGTCTTCTGCACTGGTGTCACATTGTATTGAAAATACAATGTACAATATTAATAAACTACAATGCAAACTTGTTTTTTGTTGTTGTCTCAACCATGTGCTCACAATTAGAAGATAAATTACCCATTTTATGAGAAACATATGAGTTGTGAATTACTACCTTGAACTAGCCCAGGTTTCTCTCTTTCTTGGAGTCTTTCTTGCTCTCTATCGTTCTTTAACCCTGAACAATAACATTGCATGTACTCAACTCCTTGTGGTCTGTGGAGCGTTCTAAGTACTAACCACGAGCAGCCCATACAATATGAATTGGTAATTGCCTTAGAACTTGGGCCAGTTTCTTCTAATATTGTTCTTGAGAGCTCTTTCTTCTATTTCTCTTTCTTGCCCGATCGGACCACCAAAATATTACTTTTGTACATTTTTGCTGGCCCGAAGTGCAATTTCACTGGCCCCGGGCAAGCGGGCCAATGCGAGTGTCGAGCCCTGCTTCTATCTTTAAGCAGTTGAGAACATCTAAGCTCCCTGTGAAGTATCTCAACTCCCCGGGGAGCATATTAGCCATGAGCAGTCCATACAACATGAATTATTACCTTGAGTTGGACCAGTTTCCTCTCTTTCGTGAGTTCTGTCTTCTCTCTTTAGGACAGGCGCTTGGTAATATTTCAACTCCCTGGGAAGCATACTAGCCAAACAACTTTTGGATTGGCAATTGGGGACATCTAAACTCCCCAGGGAGCATATATTAGACATGAGCAGCCCATACAGCATGAATTATTACCTTGAGTTGGGCCAGTTTCCTCTCTTTCTTGAGTTCCTTCTTCTCCCGTTTGGACAGGCGCTTGGGATTGTTCTTCTCAAAGTTCTTCTGCTTGCCATCGTTGCTATAGAAATCCAACTGTGAAAATACAAAACGGTGATACAAGAAAGATGAAATTACGGTAAGATTAGTTCATGAGAGAGTTTAAAATTCAAAAGAATTACAAATGTAATGTAGAGAGCAGAGTATTTATTTTTATTTTTAAATCCGCTTTGCGTAAAGATAATGATTTCATCCATTATCTCTTCTTCTTCTGCTCTTTATCTGTCTTATAATATGCTATCACTTTAAACATAATTAATACTTTAAAACATATATATATAACTTTAAAGACAATAAAAAATACAGTGGTGAAATTACGATAAGATTTGTTTATAAATACAGTATATTTATTAGATATTTAAACATTTTACTTTTTTATTAATAAGGCATTTTTAAAGCAAAGTAGAACGTTTTAAAAATGTTCTCGGTTTCACGGGTTTACTGGTTCGAGGTATTTATCGGTAAAGAAGTTGAATGATATCATCCATTATCCTAGTAAAAAGTAAGTGAAAAGGAGTGATGAGAAAAATGAAACCAAATATTAGCGATTCATGAGAATTCTGAGGATATCTGACATTGGCAAATTCTTTCTGGATGGACTCACATCAATAACAATCCAGAATCCAAACCAATAGCCATTCATCAAGTCCTGTCAACCAGAGGAGTTATTATGAATGGAGTGCACTGTACAATCGTAGTACAGTTAGTCAAACCTAAATATTCTCTAGTGTCGATCACCTGTATTAAAAAGATCCCATCTATGAGGACCACTTACATACAGTGTAGCCAAGAATTATTTGGACACCTTGACAAAATCACTTAATTTAAATGATGCTAGAAAAAAATTTGAAGAAAATGTTTGGTAAAAAGCTGCCTAAAATTCATTGTGTGTTTATTAGATGCTGCTTTGTTGAAATCAAGATAAAATATTTAGACCATTTTTGAAAAATTATCAAAATAGTTAGTTTCCTATTTTTCAGGGTGTCCAAATAATTGTTGGCTACCCTGTACATCTTGAGAGCAGTTTGCAAGGAAATGAGCCCGTCAACCACACATGTCTCCCTTGGGTGGTTTCACTTAAATATACTACATACTATACTTCGTACAGCGCAAAACACTGCATGCAGACAGGACTGCAACGCCAATGATTTTAAACTTTGTCATTGATCATGTTACTTGGTAATATGATCACCCGTTAGAAAATTGACGAAATAATATCAATTTGCATTAGCAATTAACAAGTCCAATTGTAATAAGAAAACATGTTATTGCATTGCAGTTTATTGTGTATTGTTGAGTCTTGTATGAAAATGGAATTAAACTGTAGTCACAGTGTTATGAATGCATTCTTTTGTGAGCACTGATCTATTCTTTCTACAGGTACACTAAATGTATAAGTGCTTAGTGTTGAAATACGGAGGCGTTGTACTTTGATCGGTCCTTTGAGTTGATCGGGGACAAAGGTCACTAACAGATGAAACAGGAGTCCAACTGGAGGCTAAACATGATTTTGAATCCTCCAGATGAGTAATTTGACCTGAACATTCTTTATACAGAGTACAGTACATATATATACACGTAATAACTTGTCGTTTGGTCTTCACCCATTTAATGATAGTCTACTCCCAATATTTTCCTTTATGATGTAAGTTGGTAGAAGACAGGGATCTATCACTAATGTCAGATGAAACCGGAGTCCAAATTGAGGCTAAACATGATTTGAATCCTCTGGAGCATTTAATCTGTAAATTCTTTATACATTATCATTATGTACTCGTATTACTGTTGGTAACTGGCTGATTGGTCTTCAAACCTCCGAGTAGTCTGACCTAAAGATATTCATGTACTGTTGGTAACTTGCCACTTTGGTCTATAATAAGTTACAGGATGAGCATTAGATTAATAGTCAAGTTTGTTGAGGCAGGGCTCCACACTTGCCTTTTTTGCTGTTGGGCCGGTCGAGCCAGTGAAATAATCTCTTTCCCTTTTCTGGTGGCCCTAAAGAAATATTTACTAGCCCAAAATTTTTATTTCATGTGAGTTAACTTTTTACTATCCAAATATCACTGTTCATAATCAAAACTGCGGCATGACATGGAAGAAAACTTGATTTTTCTAATTTTGTCCATGTCGGGTTGAAAGTCTGCTTGCCCGATCGGGCCACGAAAATATGACTTTAATCAAATTTTGCTAGCCCGAAGTGCAATTTTACTGGCCCCGGGCCAGTGTTCCTGTTGGACCCTGGTTTGAGCCTGAGGTATCATGTAGTACACCACAACATTATGAACCATGGACCAAACTGGTGCAGACCAAGCGTACATTAAACCTATGTATGATGTTGTACTGCATGGAGACGACCGCAGGTACAGTCTACAGATATTTTGGGTGGGTCAACTATTAACAGACCACATGAACATTGTATAATTCATATTTACCCAGACTGAGATTCAAAAAGAATACAGAACAATGAATTGGAACTGGAATAATACTTCATGTGTAAATACAGTTTATGTACAGTGTTTCAGTTTATGTTCAGAGTCTGAATACTCCGCTACTGTATTCCATTGTGTAGTATTACAGAGGACCTAATTTTAGCCCCTACAAATAGATTTCTCAAAGTTCAGAGTTCAGACTGCATACTAAGTTTGTTTACCCCAAAAAATCCAAGTAATGTAATTTATGGTTAACAATTTGATATTATTTCTTTAGTACCAACCCACTTGCCAAGGGCCACCAAACATTCATTTAAGGACAATGAATCCCAAGCAAAATGTTGCTTTCATAGACTTGAAGAGATTAGGAGGAATAATCTCTGAAAGTTAGAGCATAATCGGGCAAGAAACCAGAAAACTATGGCTCTTTGAAGATGTCCATTTATTCCTATGGGGAACTCAAATTGGCAATGCACTCAGATAAGTGTTTGGACTACTCCCCAAATGTTTTGTACACAAATGTTCCTATTTTTACAGTTTTCCCCCAACTCATGATATGTTTACAAAACATATGTTGAACTCAAACGAAGAGTAAACATAAATTTTGAGAAAATTGAACAAAATTTAAATTGTGTGTACAAAATGTATGGGGAGTAGTCCACAACTTTGCCAGAGTGCGTTGCCAATTTGAGTCACTCATTTCTTGACCAATTGACATGCTCAAATTTTCAGGGACTATTCATCCTATTTAGTGTATAATAGTGCATACAATAATTTGTCTGGATTTCATTGTCCTTTAATGCTTGACTTAATTATTAATTTTCAAGAACGAATGGGCAACCAAATAAAATATGACAGACTTTCCGATGTTTTTTCTTTATTTAGGGCCAAATAATTCAAGAAGTGGAGCCACTGTGAGTGTTCGTGCAAGCCTTGATTTATTAGGCCCGATTGTGCCAAAAAGGAAAGGTTCATTTCCAGCATTAGCTGTGGCATTACACTCCAATACACCTGGGGCTTTTTGATTGCACTGTGGGCCTATTAGATGACGTCACGGTTGTTATTTGTGCGCATGCGCCACACGTCTGCTCTCACATCGTCTCGTCCACTACCAGATTCACGAACGGCAAAATCCCCAAACTGGCGTTCAAAAAGGTGGCATTGGGACATAACATGACGATAATGTGGCGCACGGCTTGAGCCGTGATGTAATCATGCCCATTCTACATACTAAGGCTGTAGTAAGTCGGTTATTTTGAAAACCGGTTAACCGACGGCAAAAACCGGTTAACAGAACGGGTAACCGAAAAAAACAAAAAAAACAACAACAAAACAAAAAACATCAATTTTTTTTCCCCCCCGGTTACCCGTTCTGCTAAACGTTTTTGCCGATGACGGTCGGTTAACCGTCGTGTAACCGTTTCACTACAGCCTTACTACATACAGAAATGGAAATTTGATTGAGAAGCCCCTAATGCAAAGCCCTCTGTTGTCACACATCCCCCATGTACGTACATTACATGTAGCGTTGACACTTCACTCCATTCATATCTACCAGACTGACACCCCAGGTGTAAAACTAATCACCGCATAAATGTCTGCATGGTATACTAATCACCCCATATGACAGCAACACATGTACTTAAAGGGATCAAGTTACTTTGTTGATACATCATGTGCAAAAATCAAAAAAGTGATGAACATTATAATGAAGGGTTGATACAATTTGTGATCTACAATGTCTGTTTACTGAGTGATACGTGAAAATTCCACTGTAAATGAATGTCATATGAACAAGTAATGAGCAAAAATGCAAAGTGGTACATGTATTTGCTACCTTACTGTACTACCTTTGTACACAGTTGAAAGTCTCCACTAGAGATTTTAAAGTCTCAACACCTCAATCATACTTATCTTTATAATGAAAGAGAAATTTTGCAAACAAAAAACCTATTTGTTGGTAATACAAATACAACAAGGTATGAGAAATGCTAGAGTTCTACATACTGTACCGTATTTGCTGGTGTATTAACCGCACGTTTTTACATACAGAAGAACTTGCTAAAAGGGGGGAGCGGTTAATACACAGAGATAGAGAAACATATTTTATCAAAATACCACACATGGCTATAATCATTGTATGTGGAGTAAAAAGCTTGATAGGCTTTTCTGTTATGAATTATGCTCCAGTTTGGGGTGCGGTTAATACACAGGCAAGGTTTATACACCGGCAAATACGGTACAAGTAAGTTTTGAGGATTTTGACAATGTTACTAGTACTTACTAGATCCCTTTAATGACAGCATGCTAAACTAATCACTATGTATGACAGCGTGCTAAACTAATCACTGTGTATGACAACATACTTGAGTCAATTGAGATTGATGTACGCTGAATGGCGGAGGATGTGAAGCAATTTGTTAATACAGGGTGGACATGATGACCCACCTGTCAAACGTGCCTTTCGTACCAACCCAATTTTAAGCGGCCGCTTCCGGAAAAGAGCACCAATATATTCATGAATGTCTTAATCCGTAGTTTTAACCTATATTATTTGCCTTTCAAACTAAATGCATCCAGACGCATCCAGAAAGTGCCTACTAAATTGTAGCTGCATGTATGAATAGTTGCATTGATCAAGTCATCAAATCTCCCCTGGAGAGTTTTGAAAATGGCAATATTCAGGGGGGAAAATGCAAAAGGCACCTGGGCATTCTTGCAAAACCATGTCATATTGGGGCAAAATCATCAAAATCTTATAATCATTTTTGGGCAGCTCCATTAAGTGGTAAAGACCTTCTGTCTCTTTTCTTGGCATGTGGAAAGTGGGAACTTTGGGAAGGATTATATTCACGCAAAAAAACCTCGGCAGTCGGCCCCCCTGGAAAAAAAACTCGTGCTAAGATACGGCTGCGCCCATGTAGACAGGATCTATTCATCAAGGCACGATGGCAGATGATGGGACAGTTGATGGGCGAGGCTTAATACACTGAAATATCTGTAGTGCTAGGGAGGAGGCTTTCATCCAATTTCCAGTCACTATAATTATACTTCCAACACATTTTCATGTTAGTAGGACACAGCCCCAGTGGGTGTTTCCTACATTTTCACTCACTATAGATCAGATGCAGGGCTCCACACTTACATTTTTTGTCAGTGGCTCGGTCGGGCCAGTGAAATAATTTCTTTCCTTATTCTGGTGGCCCGATAGAAAAATTGACTGGCCCGAAAATTTTATTTCATGAGTCAACTTTTTACTATTCAAAATATCACTCTTTCCTGATCAAACCTATGATAATAGATGAAGCATGACATGGAAGAAAACAAGATTTTTCTGATTTTGTTAATGTTGTGTTGAAAATCTGCTTGCCCTGATCTGATCGGGCCACCAAAATATGACTTTTATACATTGTTGCTGGCCCGAAGTGCAATTTCACTGGCCCCGGGCCAGCGGGCCAGTGCGAGTGTCGAGACCTGATAGATGTAATTACTTCACTTTATCAGTCCGGGATCTGTAAGCATAGCACCTTTCCCTTCCTACACAGGACCACATTTCTATTTCAGTTAACCTTCATGACTTCAATCACATTTTATTTTTAAGCACATGTGTAGTACGATACAGTATGTACAAAAAACAAAATCTCTAATTATTTTACTATCAGTCCGGGGGCTGTAAGCATCGCACCTTTATTTTACCTTCCTTATTGCATCCCAGTTCCATTTCCATGTACCTTTAACGGCACCTCAGGGAGTGTTCGGTTACTTCAATCACATTTTATTTTTATGTACACGCAATTTAAACAAACCACATCTTAAAATAGTTTAATGTACTACATGTACAAGTAATGTCAGGCAAGTATTTTGGTATACTGGAAGTGTTTTATGACTTTGATCACATTATAAATCTACTAATCTTGACTGTAAGGCGTGAGTGTTCACTTCAGCAACTACAATTTTAGTTCTTGTTTTGTTTAATACTGCGACTTGTTTTTAGTACTTTATACACAAATGTTGTTTGGTGTTTTTGATGAGGAAAGCTCATTTACAACTTACAGTACATGTACATTGCATGACAAATATAATTTTTTTTTAAAATAAAATGACATCACTAAATCAATCCAAATATTTATTTGGTAACTTTTTATAGAAAATTGTTTGGTGATTTTGAGCAAAGCTCATTTACAGTACATTGTATACAAAATATAATTCTGATTAAAATGACATCACTAAATAAATACAAATATTTATTTGGTATCTTTTTATAGAAATCATAATACAATAAATGCATTGTTTAAAAATTAACAGTGTATTATTCTTTTTTGTGATGAATGGAATGTAAGCGAAACCAGATTAAATAGTTACACAGCCCACTCAAGGTTATAGTTATACCGAACATATCATTTGGTTTGGAGAGCTCTATTTAATTTGCAGTGTATCTTGTGATTCTTGTTACCAAATTGGGCATTCTTTACTGACAGTATGAATGAATAATGACAAACAAACAGATCTGCATCTGTCCACAACTGCATACATGTGTTTATATGGTTAGTCATGCACAAACAATTTGACAAGGATTTTGTATTCATTGTTTGTTTTTATCGAAGGCCATCCCTTGGACAAATAAAGGAAGTCATTAAATACCAACACAATATACATATGCCATGGACACACGCACAAGTAATATACGTACAGCCTAATTCCATTACTAGTCATTCCATCATGGACTGGTGTATTTTAAATGATCTACACATCATCATAGCATATTGGCAGTTACAATGAAGTTTGTAGTCTGAAAAATCAGCCAATGTTTCGAGGGTTCTTTGACAATTTGTTTTTCTCACCCGGGATGGGGGTGGATAGTATGATGTCATAATATTAAAGGACCCCCCATAACAAGGTGGATTTTTCTGTCTAATTGGCAGTATACCTGTCAGTAAATGAGAAATAGAACTACAATTTAGACACAACACACAACCAACATTCGAGCAAATATAGTAGTGTAGTTACTTCAATTAGTCGTATTGCTGTAGTATTTTTTAAAAGTACAAAAAATAAATAAATAACCTACTGTCAGAAATTATGGGCGGTTATAAAACTTATCGGTTAAAGGGGTAGTACAGTTTTGGTAAGGCTGAACTTTAGTAACCAAAACCTGCACAGTAACATTATAAACTAATAGTTATAACTCCACCATGCTCGAAAGGTATACAAAATTACAAACGACTAAGCCTGTTATCATTCAAAAAGAGCCATTAAAACACAAGAGGGCGCTCTATAAAAAAGCATTGGTGTCAACCATTTTTCATACAAAATTATGCATACATGTTTTTTGAAATAATGATTAAATACCTATTTAAAAACCGCTTTTGACAATTTTCGAAAAAGTGTAAGCATTTAAAAAAAAAAAATTTAAATCATTGAATAAATTTGGGGCCCAAATTTATTACGATCGGATATATTTATTGATATTTCAGCCATTTCTGAACCGATTTTGACCAAATAAAGTTTATTCTGCCATTAAAATTGCATGTTCTTTCAAATTCGACACTTAGTTTTTCATTAACTCACAAAAAAAATTGTGTTGTGCAGCGCCCTCTCTACCAAAAAAAACCTACATGTACATACAATACTTGTTCTTATTCATGAATAATCAAATGATTTACCAAAGTGCTTAAAATCACTTCCAAACAATATCCTTCATATTCATAATAATGTTCACCATAATCAGCCATACATCTACAGTGAAATTTGAATAAAAACGGTTAAATGATTAATGCAGACTCCCTCAAAGCAAAATAAATTTAAATATTTTTCTTGATGTAAAACATGAATGACAGCCTATTTTGCTATAGATGCGAAAGTGAAATATAAAGCCACTGGAAAGTGATCATGCATTTAGATTTTAGAATTAGCGCTTTGTGCCCCCAGCAGTTTTGGGAATGTAGTCTGCTAAA
Organism: Echinarachnius parma; assembly: GCA_037951105.1. Taxonomy (NCBI): domain Eukaryota; kingdom Metazoa; phylum Echinodermata; class Echinoidea; order Clypeasteroida; family Echinarachniidae; genus Echinarachnius; species Echinarachnius parma. The sequence continues at coordinate 85,368 of JBAMJV010005380.1, forward strand.
AGGTGTAAAGCGTGATCATACATGTAACCCCGTGTTCACACACAAACATTTTCATCCCTTAATCATGACTAAAGAATCATGATTAAACCAAACGTTCACACACACCAAGCGATTATTCCATAACAACTGGCTTCCAGGTGGCTTCCAGGTGCATCGAACACCAGGTCTCCCTAGGGCCCCCATAGGGCCCTGTGTGCGCGAATGTTCACGTTAAGCCACGCCCAGTTAGTTACGAGTCGTGTAGCTAACCATGATTAAGCGAGAAATCCTCGTTCACACACAAAATCGGCGTGATTCTATAGTCAGCTCTCGTACGAAACGACGATAAAACCCGCGTTTCGTTAGTCATCACTAGCGATACATCGTTTCGTTAGTAAGCGTTCAGACACAAATTTTTAATGAGAAGCTGATTCTATAGTCAGCTGCTGATTCTTTAGTCATGATTAAGGGCTGAAAATGTTGTGTGTGAACACGGGGGTTGTATGTCAAGTGTACAGATTCATGTATGTATGATGCTATGCGTCATTGTTCGTGTGTATTTCATTTTCGGTATTAGATTATTATTAGTATTTCAAATAATGTTGTATTGTGACAATTTACAACATAATTTTCTTCTGTAATGTTATACATTGTAGAAGACTGAAGTATGAATTCATGGGTAAGATTTGTAAAATGGGGGGCTTCCTATCTAATTTTATGGAAGTTTTCAGGGGCTTTTTTCCCCCTGGTTAGATGGTATAGATCTAACAATGAATGTCTTGTGAACACAATGTTGCAGTGTTGGTATTAACTGAAATTCTGAAGGGAAAAAATGGAATTCTAGTCCTGTTTTTAAAAACTCTAAATTTAGCTACCAAAATTTGAAACTGCTCTATAAATCTGTAAAAATTGTCAGAATTTATTCTTTGTTTACATCTAGAGAAAGTTACCTTAGTGGGGTCGTTGACCTGTCGTAGGAGAAAGCGTCCCTCCTTGAGATCTTTGGTCCAGTTGAGCTGAACAAGCAGGGGTCTCTCCTCGTCCTGCAGCTGCCGGTCATCTGCAAACAACAGAAAGGACAAACGTTAAATCCATTTTTTTTAACATAGATTTTAAAAAAGGGCTCATCACAAACTGGCCCTCTTGGCCGGAGCCAGTGAACGATATTGACAGTTTTATTTTGGTGGCCGGATTGGGCATTAATTTCACTAAAATAATATTGAAGATAAATATGATTTTCAATTATAAGTGATAATTCATACTGTAGTTTAGAAGAAGCCTCCAAAATATGCAAATCAATGTTCAAAGTGCTTAATACCAAAGGAATACTGAAATGATAGAAAACATAGACAAAATATATCAGTCCCAAACACTAAACAAAATTGTTTGACTAACCATCCCCCCCCCCTCCCCCAAGGCTTCACACAACCTGAATTATGACTACATGAATTGTAATAAATATACTAGACTGTGTCTTCAATAAAATCTTAGAACTAGAAGCATTATTTCAGTGTGTAAATTGTCAACATAAAGTCTGTCAAAGTATTATAAACATTGTGCTTTGCATATCATGTACATCATTTCTCAAGATATAACTCTGTCTTCAAAATAATAACTGTCCACGTACATGATACATGTGTATAAACATAATCTCAAGCTGAGATGCTCACCCCCACATTCCACTGATAATATGATAACTAGTTATGTAGTGTAACATGAGAGAGAAAGGGGTCTAACAGTGTATCATTTGGATCACAGCTCATCAATCTTGACACCAACACATCACGAAGGTCATGTGATAAAAAAAGTGTGGTTTCCTTGCATGTAAATCATGTATGTACATTTACTATGTAGGAAATCAAAACCCATGTCATTCTTCTCTTACCATTTAAGCCAAACAACAGGGTACAAGAGAAGTGTGAAATATCCAAGTTAGTTTAATTACATTGTATTTGTAAACTCTGTTATGTTTGGTTGCCAATTTGGGCAAGTTTTAACTCTTGCATTATGTAGATTTTAAGGGCCTAAAGTAACGTACATGTAATTTTTGGTGGCCAAGGGACAGTACTAATTTTAAGCGCTGTTCGGCTCAATAACAATGAAGTCAATGTGTGTGAATAAAAATAATTCTCCATTTTCTTTCATTCACTAACATTCAGTTTGACAAGATCTTTTCTTTCCCTTTAACCAGCACGAATAGATGCATGCACGGTCCCTAATCTACAGTTGGTCCCTAATCTGCAGTTTATAAAAAACACTGGGAACTTAACACCACAGCAGTCTTGCTCCAGATATAAACAAGATCTTAAATGTTTCAACAGTGATTTATACGTATGCATGCATACAGAGTGTGTAGCTCTGCCTTGGCAGTGGTAAAGGAGGTCCATGAAGGTACACAGGCTCTCCCACCCACCCATTTCTCTATCTTTTGTTTATTTTAGCAGCCGGAGTGACTGCAGAGAGGGTGAAAGGGGATCCTTCCAATGTAGTGCACCTTTTTCTCACGCTGTGCTCATGGAACACTGCACTGCACTGCCTACTTCTACAGTACATGTACATGTACACCTACATCTACTTGTACTTTGTAGCCATCCACCTAACCTACATGTATGCATCCTTGCATGCTGGGTTATACTTGACCTTTCACCTTTCACCCGACTTGGGGACACAGAACTTTTTGTGGGACTGGCACTGGCAGCACAGACTAACTTTAATTTAGCAAAAGCACAAACATTATTCAAGCAACTTACACACTCGCCAGTAAAAAAAAAAATCAAAATCTGCATGAAATTGAAAATGGCACTCTAAAAAATGTTTTGCTTTGAACTCTAGATCTGCAAACGTACAGGGGGGGGGACTTTTTAACATTTCAGGAGGGGCTGGCTAAATTAACATGAGCCCCCTTTGACTTTGTATTGTTTTCACTGACACTCTCACCAGTCAACCAAGGGAGTTAGATACAAATTGTAGTCAATGATCAGATCCAGATTGCTTACATTGGAATATAAACTTCTAAAAAGTGTATTAAAAAAATTTGATTTGTGTTTTTTTTTGTTATGCCAGGACTGACCTGAAGCCTATAAAATGAAGGAGCTCACACATGTAAACAAAGCTCACCTGCCTAGATGGAGTTATACATTGTAATGTATGTAGGATATTTAAAAGCCAGTTTCAAACAAAAAATAAAAAGGGAGGCTCTGTGCAAGTTCAGCCCCTGAAAGGACAAAAAGAACCACACATTTCTGAAAGCTACGTATTGTATGGCAAGCCAAAAGAGCATATATTCATCTCTTGTAAATATATTCATCCCTGACTAAATATATTCATCTCTGATAAAATATATTCATCTTTTGAAATTATTTATATTCATCTTTTTTAATATATTCATCTTTTTTGTATATATTCGACTTTTTAAAATATATTCATCTATTCAATATATTCACCTTTTAATATGTTTGTCTTTTGGATTAATTCATCTTTTTAATATATTCATCTATTCAATATATTCATCTTTTAAATATGTTTGTCTTTTGGATTTATATTCGTCTTTTTTTTTATTCATCTTTTTAATATATTCATCTATTCAATATATTCATCTTTTAAATATGTTTGTCTGTTGGATTTATTCATCTTTTTAATAAATATTCATCTATTAAAGGAGAAATTCAAAGGGAATAGAATCAAGTTATTATGGTTTATTTTATGATAGAATGAGTTATTAAAGCAATTTGTGCAGTTAACAAGTCATGAAAGTGTTCAGTTTCATGTTTTATGAAAATAACATTTTAGTGAATTGACCCTCCCCTTTACCATGAAATCGGCACAGCAAAGTGGCTCTGTGCGTGACGTAAGAGCCGGGCTTTGCGCTCCCGACAGCTGCTGCTCTAGCTCGAACGGCGATCTACACGCAAATGTTCATAGAGTGGACGCAGTTCTATACTCTCTCAAAACGATTGAATATTGCCTGAATAATCAATATCCGACACACAGTTGTCCTCCCATGTCCTGAAACATATCCTAATGTCAATATTCATGTCATTATTGGCATTGAAAAAGTGTCAATCTCCGTAAAATAACTGTTTACAACTCACCATTTTGCCGAATTGTTATTCATATGTACACGGAGATAGTATGAAAAACAAATCTATTATAGCTGTGTTTCAAAACAAAATTACCTAGTAGAATCATGTTCCGAGCTAGAATTGCCTTTGTTATAACAATATATAATATTTCTTATCCATTTCAATATGTCAATAACTGGTATAATTACATAGAATAGTGTATTTCTCACCGTTTTGTTTTGGTTTTGTTTCGTTTCGTAAAAGTTTCGTCCATCGAGAAATACATGCAAGCGCACGATCGTATACCCGGCCGTATACTATGCATATTGTGTATGTTATTGAAAATTAGTTCCAGCGTATGCGCTATATTCGTCTACACGATCACGATCTCGCTCTAGAATTACATCTGACAGTTCAACATGGATGAAGAATTTCAACAAAACAGCCTGTTAATGGACTTCGAAGTATCCGTGGAGGAGCAAGCTAGCTAGCTAACACGTGCACTCGTTTGTTTTGATGCGCGCGCAGGAAATGTAAATCCGCCAGCGCTATCAGCCGTATAGGTAATGCGGCTGCCAATGTTCAGAGAAATCGCGGATGAATCGTAACAACACAGGAGATCGCGAATCTAATTCACTCGACTTTTCAAGCTAAACCATGAAACTAGCCATGATAGATCGACTAACGTAATAACTATTCTTCGTTTTTTTAAATTTAATTTGATTCATAATGATTATTAACTGTTTGTTTCCAAACTTTCCATAATGGAAGTGGTAAATTCTCCGTCTGATATATGTCAAAGTGAAACTACATGTTGGTAAAAAATCGCCTGCTCCCAAATCTGTCCAGGCCTATACTGCACGACACTTTTTTCAACTGTTTTTGTCACAAACAATACATTTGTTGGAATATCATGATGAAAATATAAATGAGAAGCAAATTACAAACAATGTAGTATTATAATTTATTCTTGGTAAGGGAAAAATAGCACATAAGTTGAAGCTTGTCTTTCCAGCCTGGTATATTATACGCTTATCTACATACAACCGCGGCAGCCGCCTGGGCTTCAAGCCCGGTTCTTACGTCACAGCTAAAGGCCGTTTCGTGTAGCGATTAAGCGAATTTGTCCCTGGGAATAGGGTGATGTTTTCACCCTAATTTTGCTTTTATGGAAGCGTTATATTGTTTGAATGTCAGTCAAGCTCATTCTATGGCTTATAAGCTTTCTGTAGATATGAATATCGTCATATTTAGGGGTTTTCTTTGATTTTCTCCTTTAATATGTTTGTCTTTTGCATGTATTAATCTATCAATATGTTCGTCTCAGCTTTATTCGTGTTTCATTCGTCTTCTCCAATATATTCGTCTTTTCGCTACATATATTCGTCTTCTTCAAATGGACACTAGATGGCGCTATTTTCGCTTAAATTGGAGTTTTGTGAGTCTCAAGCTGTTAAATTTTGTTGACATGAACTCTTAAACGTACATTTTCAAGCTCAAAACTCTCCTAATCGCGAGTGACTTCAAGCCCAGTTCGTATGCCGTGCAGTGGCGCCGTGGTGCCCTAAGCTACAGGGCGGCCTCGCATCGACAAGTCCGCCCGCCGCAGCGGCCTGCCCTTGTTCTGGGACTACGCTACACTGTGTTCGCAAGTGGGTCGTATTGACCGAGTATTTTTGTATGAAATTCTCTTTTTTTAAGACCAAATTACAGTCCCCTATGCAAAGATTGAACCCCACATTTTCATATTTGATGGACGATTCTTTGGATTTAGTTTCTGGTGGCCATAATAAACAACAAATTGACTGGGTAAGGCCAGTCAAAATTTACCGCCAAGTTCACAACAGACGTGCATAACTTGCATGATGCTGCGAATGTGTTAGCAAGGAGTGTTAGACTCTTTCTAGTGCAGTGCATGGTTGAGTCGTTTTTCTAAAAATTTGTAACAAATTATAATAAATGCATAGAATAGATAGCAAACAAATTGCAAAATAAAAGATGGAATTTGTCTGACATTTTGTCCCCCCAGAGTAACCAAGACAACAGTGGCGCGACGTACCCTGCAAGTGATTGGGGGGGGGGGGGGGGGGGAGGGTGGCACATGTATCACGATTTATTGGAGGCAGATGAGATTATGTTTGATTGCTTTTGCAAATTATTTGGGGGAGGGGGGCACGGGGGAGCATGTGCCCTCCTCTCATGAAACCCGTAGCTGTGCCACCGCAAGACAATGACGTAGCGTGGGCAGTTGGACGGTGGGCACTGAATATCGAAGAGGGGTACTACGTTGAGAAAGCGAGGCAACCGAATTGGGGGCAGGGCCTTCTTCATGTTGACTATTTTTTGTAATGTTTTGAAAATTAATTTTGTTTATTTTCTCACATTTTTAATTATATCCCACAGATTTGGTAATGTAGTGGTCAAGTAACAAGGATACCAGTGGCGTGGCGTATTCGGAGTGATGGGGGGGGGGGCATATGACTTGTGAGTTATTAATTGTGGGGCCGGGCACAGCCTATTGATGTATTTCTCTATATTTCCACAGATAAACAATGAGATTGTTTTTGTTTTTTTTGCAAATCATTATTTTTTGTTTTTATTTGGGGGGGGGGGGGGGGGGGGGGGGTAGTTATGCCACCACAAGACAATGACCTAGCGTGAGCAGTTGGACGGTGAGCACCAAATATTGGAGAGGGGTGCTACATTGAGGAGGCGAGGCAACCTAGTAGGGGGCAGTGTAGTACAGTGCAGTACATATATATATACAGCTGGTACAGGTCTAGCGCCATCTAGTGTCCATTTGATGAAGTCGAATATATTTGTCAAAGACGAATATATTTGGAAAAAGACAAATATATTGCAAAAGACGAATATATTTGTAAAAGACGAATATATTTGGAAAAAGACAAATATATTGCAAAAGACGAATATATTTCGCGAAAGACGAATGAAATACGAACAAATATTGAAAAGATGAATATATTAAAAAGATTAATAAATCAAGAAGACGAACATATTGAAAGGATTAATATATTGAATAGATGAATATATTAAAAAGATGAATGAAAAAAAAAAGGAAATATTAGAAAGATGAATATTTTAAAAAGATGAATTAATCCAAAAGACAAACATATTAAAAGTTGAATATATTGAATAGATGAATATATTTTATAAAGTCGAATATATTAAAAAAGATAAATATAAATCATTTCAAAAGATGAATATATTTTATCAGAGTTGAATATATTTAGTCAGAGATGAATATATTTACAAGAGATGAATATATTCCCTTTCGGCTTGCCATACATTTGGTCCACCCCCATGTGGTCTTCTACTTCTAGCAAATTCAGATTTCTCTCTCTTTTTAAAGGGGTAGTTCAGTTTTGGTATAGTTTTGGTTTTTAGCTAGTTTTTAGCTGCACAAAATATTTTTTTGTGAGATAATGAAAAACTGAGTGTTAAATTTGAAAGAGTATACAATTCTAATGGCAGAATAAACTTTATTTGATCAAAATCGGTTCAGAAAAGGCCGAAATATCAATGAATATATCAAATCGGAATAAATCTAGGGCCCAGATTTATTCTATGATTTTTTTTTTAAATAAAAAAAATGCTAAAAGAGGTTTTTAAATAGTTGTTGATGATATATCCATTTAATTATTATTTCAACAAAACATCTCATGCATAATTTTGTATGAAAAATGGTTCAAACCAATGCTTTTTTAAAGAGTGCCCTCTTGAGTTCTAACGGCTATTTTTTAATGATAACAGGCTTTTTGCTTAGTTGTTTGTAATGTTCTATAACTTTCCAGCATGGTGGAGTTATAACTATTAGTTTGTAATGTTATTATGCAGGCTTTAGTTACTAAAGTTCAGCCTTACCAAAACTGTACTACCCCTTTAAGTGATCCATCAACTTTATATTTTTTTCCCAAAGTGATCTTTGAGACTTCAATCATATACCAATATCATTGAAAGATTCTTGGGAATGACATGTGAGATTTTCATAGAAAATGAATCATGTTTACCTAGTAAAAAAAGAGTAAATCTATGTCTGGATTTATCCCGATCGTTCGCATGTAGTTTCCAATTTCGGATACTCTAGACTACGGTCAAGGGGCATTAAAATAAAATCTTAAATACCTCCATAACTATGGATACATAAACAAATAAAAACCCATTTTATTCTTCTCTAACCATACTCCGAACAACAAGGTACAAGAGAAGTGTGAAAGCTCCAAGTGATTTGGGTTCAATTCTCTCAATTATAACGGATCACATACTTCAAGTAATGTAGTCTGGAGAGGCAAATGAAACCATATGGAGACAACTTGAATTAAAGTATAACATGCTTTGTCCTTCAAAGTTAGACTTTGACTGCTTTCAGACCAACTGTAGTCGGTGTGACACCAATGAAATGCCAGTTCTTGCAAGCGTTAAGAAAAAAGAAAAGTAAAACAAGTGTCACCATTCAGACAGAGCTTGATTCAAGCGTCAATGTTTTCCCCACAAATTCTTATACACACCCTTTCAAACCGAGTGTTTCTTTTTTGAGTCATTGATAGACCAATTTAATTAATTATCCTGCTTGTCAAGAGGAGAAACAATTGCAACCTCCATTGCAATGTCTTCTGGTGTGGCCTTTCACACGGCACTTTATGAGACGTGTCAATGTAATCGGCGTTGAAATTTAGTAAAGTCTGAAAGGTTTATGAGATGATGTAGGCCACCATCCTCTGCAAGCTTTAAGGGAAGAAGTTTGTGAAAAGGAGTATATAAAAAAGGCAAACTTTGTCCATCTGGGTTTCATTTAAATCTTCCAAGGCAGGAGTTCAGGTTCGCAGCTTCACAGCTTCTTCGACTTTGTCATATTTCTCAAAGGTTTTGAACCCGTACGTGACTTTCCTCTCCTCAAGTATAAGTTGAAACAAGTACGACATGGAACTAGTAGACAAAGAAAGAGAGAGAGGGGGAGAGAGAAAACGGGTAAAAGAGGAAAGCAAAATGCTGGCTAGGATATCCTTTCCCAGACTGATGTCTATCCCCAATAGAATGCTACTACAATTACAGCATGAAACTAAAAGACAAAGAAGAGAGAGAGAAAGAAAGTAACATGTATTAAAAAGAGGAAGGCAAAATATTGGCAAGGATATTATTTCCCGGAATTTTGTCTACCCCCAGCAATCTTGTACAAACATGATTGTGTCTTAATCCTCAGGTGGGCATGTGGGAACGGTCATGGTCTAATGAAAACAAATTCATGGTTTCTTTACAAATATTGTGTTAAAACATGAGTTTGTGACAATTTTCTTTGGGTTTTAACCCCAATTCTCTGTAGGATCAAGCCCCAGATGTGTTTAAGAGGCGATGTCCCTGGGAAAGACCCAAGGCTACATTTGGAAGACCCTACTTTCTTGAAGGATTTCTGCTTGTTCTTAACCTGTTCCCTACTAGATTTTGCAATCCCCACAGAGCTAATCCAGGAACCACTCAGTTCCTGTATACAGCCAATGGGTTAACAATTGATACTAAATCTGTTTTGTTTAATCCACTAGTGAAACTGTGTTTGAGAAATTTGAGGGTTTTAGTTAAACAATTATTGTTGTTTATAATAACTTAGTGGAAGAGTTATTTTTTAACCCATTCAGGACTGGTCCTGAAAAAACTTGGGTTTGGCTCTATAATAAAGTACATTATATTGTTTATTTAAATTAAATCTTTGTCAATGGGTTTATGGAATGAAATATGATGATCATACGTTTGACACATCAAGTAGCAAGATGGAAGTTTTTCAGACAATTGCCTTATTAAAAGTATTTGTCATGGAAAAAAAAGAAATTATACCCATCAGGTATATAAAGAAGAATGATTTGGCACTATTATTCATTTGCAGCTGCATGTATTACACCAATCCAAATCTATTTGATTTTGGTTTGATGCATATTCTTAAAAAACCCCAACCAAGGTATTTTTTTTCTGAGACCAGTCCTGAATGGGTTCATTGCTAACATTTTCGTAGAATGTGTGATTCACAAGAATGATTATCCATATTCAGGAATGATTGAATCGCTTCCTTTTGTATAAAATGTGCCTGGTTATTTATCTGACTCATTATCGGTGAGTAATAAGTCTGGATGGCTTGGTTGACGGCTTGGTTAACCCCTTGACCACGGGAACCGAGTGGTTTGTGTACAAAGTCTATGGGGATTTCATAAACTCGTTGGAAACGGGTTAAAACCCAACAGCAACTTTGGAAACATTACAAAAAGCATGTAAATTGGTCCAACAAATTGATCAACATAGTGGAAATGGTATTTAAATTGTTTTTATATGATCAAATCTGAACCTGTACATTTTTTAAATGTAGAAATTGACAGGTTCTTTGCAAAAATGGCAGCGGCGGTGAGATCACAATTTTCAACGTTCCATGGTACATGCCCGAGCAAATAGCCACTGGTACTTTCTCCCCATTGAAATTGACCCCTCCAAAGGGTATAGCGCACTGCAACCAACCATTCTTCCTCTTCTGTTACCACGCCCTCATCACTTGGAAGATGCTGTCACCTTACGGTTTATTTCTATTAGGGGTTTTTGCAAATGCTACGGGAGCGCTGAGTACGGGGGAAGCAGTCAGCTGTGACCGTACCCGTACTCTGGCTACCGTCCCAATCTATTTGCAGTTTCACAGTGAAGAATACGGGAACGTCTCCTTGCTCGAGTGAACAAGCGCGCTGATTGGCTGACCACGCTGCTCCGTACTAGATCTACACCCAACACTAATTCAGCCGACAACCGTCATAGATTTCCACGGTACGGGGGGATTTTCGGACTGAGTACGACCACTGGCTGAGATTAGCGTACTAGATGTCCTCCGTAGCATTTGCGAAAACCCCCTATTGTATCAGATCGTGGAGAGATGCAATTTTCCCCTTCATCACCAATTGTGATCAGTTGACATCATCATTCATATTAACACGGTATATTTTGTAGTCTCACAGGAAGACCGGTGTTCCTCTAGTGATTAGTTCATACTCTTGGCGTGGTGTACACTCATTTGGTCTAAGATTGATTTGACCTGTCTTAAATATGATGCCTCAAGGCTCAAACGTCCATTTCCCGAACTCCAAACTTTACCCCCATGCCTAACACTTTTATATCTCCAACTCAAAACTTGACCCCCAACCCTAACCCTAAACCTAAACTTTACCCTTATCCCATTCCCTAATCCTAATCCTACTTCATTCCAAGGTCTATTAATTTCACCAACTCCAAACTTGACCCCCAAACCTAAATCATACCCTTATCTCATCCCTTAATCCTAATCCTATTCCTAATTCTAAACCTAATTCTACTTCAAGGTATATCAATATATTTCCCAACTCCCAACTTGACACCCGAGCCTGAACCTTATCCTTATCCCATCCCCTAATCCTAATCCCAATCCAAGGTCGATCAGTTATGATTATTCTAGTAGATGAAATGTGATTAGAAAAAATGGATGTAGACCGAGGGGCCAAGCTACCAGAATCATGTCGTCTTTAACCGGTGGAGGAAGGGAATGGGGGGCAGGATGTAAAAAGGTATACATAGTTCTTAGTAGGAATATCCCAAAGCCTGCCACCCTCTAGTAACTACTGTCACAAGATGGTCATAAAACATCCATATATGTCCTCCAAAGGAAGCTACTATGAGTAACATTCCCTAAATGTTTCTCTAAAGATGTCCTACAATGTACTCTCCAATGTTCGTAATTGTAATGTTTTTTGGTATTTTTATGGAAAGTGACTCAACAATTTTTTTTGTCATGCCCTAGCCTTTGGTCTTTCTTTGTCTGAGCCTAGTCTTTATAGTCCTAAGGGGAAATAGCTAGCCAACATTGGACCAGTATGAAACCATGAACATAATCTGTAATGTTTCTCTAATGATTTCCTAGTCATTTCCTGTCACCTTGCCCATAGCATGTCCCTGATTATCTTTTGCCTTATTTTTTTGTGTCTAAAAGTTCATGATCTGGTTTTAATGCCTCGCCGCAATAAGGGTATATGTCTGACCATGTGGTCTTCCTTTGGCTATACCTAGCATTAGTCCTAAGGGAAAATGACTTCCAACTTTCTGACCAGTGTGAAACTATGAACGTAACCCTGAAACTCAGTGCCTCTAATTATTTCCTGGACATTTCCTGCAACCTTGCCCACCTTTTGTCCCACTTATGTCCCTCTGATTTAAGTTCTTGATCTTGTTTAGATAACATTTTATGTCCAAGATGAAGGTGTCCCTATGGATGACTGCATGTAGCCACAATGGGGGAATATGAATATTTCTTGTCATGCACTAGTCTTTGGTCTGTATTTGTCTGTGCTTAGTCTTTATAGTCCTAAGGGAAAATGGCTTGCCAACTTTCTGACCAGTGTGAACCTATGAACGTAATCCTGAATCTAAAGTGCCTCTACCGATTTCCTGGACATTTCCTGCAACCTTGCCCTCGGCTTCCCCCACTTATGTCCCTTTAATTTAAGTTCTTGATCTTGTTTTGATAACATTTTATGTCCAAGATGAAGGTGTCCCTATGGGTGACTGCATGTAGTCACACTGAGGGAATATGAATATTTCTTGTCATGCCCCAGCCTTTGGTCTTTATTTGTCTGTGCTTAGTCAACGCTCGAAATTGGCGTAGGCCCGATGGCCCGGGGCCAGTAAAAGTTGCGGTCGGGCCAGTAAAAACATGAAAATGCCAAAGTTTGGTGGCCCGATCGGGCCACCAAATGTTAAAACCATAAGAAGACAACATCAAGGAATATGAATCTCAAGTTTGACACCTCTTAAAAACACTTTAATTGTGATTTAAATATTTGCAAGAAATGAAAAGGACGGACATAAAAAGTCGCAAGCGCACTTGCGCTAGTTGAATTAATCCTTATTTATGCCTAAAAATATGTGCTATTTCCTCATATGAACACTCTCCCTTGAATTATCTACTTCTTGCATGATAAATCATGGTAAAATTAAACAACTTCCAGAGGTGTGTAATGACTAAAAGTAAAAGCATGCTTATGCTGTTTTCTTAATTTCCCCACACACCCCCTGGAAGCCTTTGCAACATGTAGAATATAAACATAGAACAACCAATCCACAGAGGGAGTATGTGTGCATACTAAGACCTATCAAAACACTTGTCTAACTTTTCACATTCATTCATATTGCTTTGCGATACCGTCCGCGATACCGTCAATAAAGGGGAATAATTTCATCTTTCGGATCATTATTCATATTTTTGAAGGTATTAGAAGGAATCATTTTTACAAGGTAGAGACTTGTGACTACTTGGAATTATTTTAGCTTGTAAAATAACAAAGATTTAAGTGATTTCATTTCCCGATTTGAAAAGTTATCTTAGCTATGCTCAGTCCCATGTGTGTTTTTTTGTGTTGGAGATTTTATGGACAATAAAATAACAAAATCGTACATGGAAAAGAGCTTAGTTTCATCAGTTGATGACTCTTAGATGAAACTGCTCGATTCTAGGTTTTATTTTGTTTATTCAGTGATGGATTTCTTTAATGATGGTGGTAATTTTAACACATAACTTCCATAATTTACCAATTAATGACCAAGTAGTCATGACCATTGTTTTTCCTTGTTTGTAAATTTTATTTTCGGGCCACCAGAAAAAAAAGATAATTTCGAGCATTGGAATAACAAATGAGGCTAAACATTGCCCAGTACCCTGAAACTATGAATATGGTTATTGTTTTAATTTTACTTTTGTTTTTCCTTATTTTTTTCGGGCCAGTAGATTTTGGTTTCGGGCCACCAAAATTGGAAAAATACTAATTTTACTGGCCCGACCGGGCCACCAGCAAAAAAAGTTAATTTCGAGGGTTGGCTTAGTCTTTATAGTCCTAAAGGGAAATAGCTAGCCAAACTTTGACCAGTGTGAAACTATGAACGTAATCCTGAATCTAAAGTGCCTCTAATGATTTCCTGGACAGTTCCTGCAACCTTGCCCATAACATGTCCCTGATTATGTTTTGCCTTATTTTTTGTGTCTTAAAGTTCATGATCTGGTTTTAATGCCTCTTATTTCAAGCATTGGTGTTACTATGGACGACTGCTTTTAGTCACAATAAGTGGATATGTCTTGCCATGCGGTCTTCCTTTTGCTATACCTAGTGTTGGTCCAAAGTGGAAAAATGGCTTGCCAACTTTCTGACCTGGTGTGAAACTATGAACGTAACCCTGAAACTAAAGTGCCTCTAAGGATTTCCTGGACAGTTCCAGCGACCTTGTCCCTGATGCCCCTTTGATTTAAGTTCTTGATCTTGTTTTGATAACATTTTATGTCCTAGCTGAAGATGTCCCTATGGGTGACTGCATGTAGCCACAATGGGGGAATATGAATATTTCTTGTCATGCACTAGCCTTTGGTCTGTCTTTGTCTTAGGGACAATGCGGGAATATGTGACTTGTCATGCTGTCTACCTATACCTTACTAATCCTAATCCTAAGGGCAACTGGCTTGTCGACCTTTGTCCAATGTGAAACTATAAACATCTTATCTTTCTTCTGTAAGTTATTGGCTGGACGGTTCCTGGAACCTTGCCCTCCACCTCTTTGATTCAAGTTCTTGATCTTTCTTAATATCTACAAGTTACTGTCCACAACATTAGTCTTCCGATGGGTGATTGGATGTGGTCATGTAAGATATCGACAATTAATCCGTAATGTGACGAGCACAAAGGAAGCGTGACTCACTTGTTCCAGTTCAGAATGGCAAGTGCCTTTATTGCGCTGCCTCATCATCAGAGGGCACTCCAACATAAAACGAATGAAAGGCGAATACATTACAGTCATAATAGGGGAATATGAAGACGGAAACCATGTGTATGCTCTTAATGTTTCTCTAGTGATATCCTAGTCATACCGTAGAACACCATCGTCAAGCACCCCCAAGCACCTATACGCATCTTGCTTTTAAAGACGTTTCCATGAGATTCACCTCCATTATTATCTTCATGAATATTCCTCACTATTATTTGCATTCTTGATTAAAGTTTCCCGTTTGGACAGAGAGCGGGCGCTCTTTAAAAGCAAGATGCATATAGGTGATTAGGGGGTGCTTGACGATGGTGTTCTACGGTATAGTCCTGCAACCTAAACCTCCTAGACCAGATTACTTTTTGTCAAGTTTGTGCTGACATTGCTGTTCTAGGAATTTTCCTCAGTTATTTCCTTAATTCAGTTTAAGAATACCAATATCTTCCTAAGTCGCTAATTTGCATACATTTGAACATTTTCTCAAGTTCATGCCTAAACTTAGGAAAAGAGAGTTAGGAAGTGACTTTGAAAGAAATTTAGGAAGAATATTAGAATACCACTCAGGACAAAACCAATGTTTAGGAAGAAATTCTGACTTAGGAAAAATGATAGAATGCTAGCCTTAGTCCCTAGAGTTTTTACATTATTCTGAATGTGTCACAAATAATTTCCTGGACAGTTCCCGTCACCTTGCCCTGACCATGTCCCTGATTCCCATTTGATTTCAGTTCTTGATCTTGTTTTAATTCCTTTTTTAATATGTCTAAGATGTTGGTCTTCCTATGGGTGACTTCACCTAGTGACTATGAGGGAATATGTCATGCAATGTGGTCTTCCTTTGGCTGTCTTAGCCTTAGTCCGTAGAGAAAATGATATGCCAACATTGGACCAGTATGAAACTATAAAACATATTAAATTAAAGAAGTTTCTCTTGTCATTTCCTTTCTCCTTGCCCTGCTCCTAACCTGGTGATGTTTTGCCTTGATCTTGTTTGCATACCTTTTACTGTACAAATGTTGGGTGTTCCTATGGGTGACTTTACCTAGTGACTATGAGAGAATATGTCATGCAATGTGGTCTTCACTTGATTGTGCTTAGCTTTAGTCTGTAGAGAAAATGATATGTCAACATTGGACCAGTATGAAACTATAAAACATATTAAATACTCAATGTTTTTCTAATGATTTACGGGAACCGGGTGGGTTGTGTACAAAGTCTATGGGGATTTCAGAAACTCGAAGGAAACAGGTTTCAAGTTCTTGATCTTGTTTTCATACCTTTACTGTCCAAGACGTTGGATGCTCCTGTGGATAATTAGTTACAATGAGGGAATATGTCTTGCCATATATGGTCTTCATTTGACTGTGCTTAGTCCTAGTCTCTATAGACTCAATAGACTTAGACTCTGTGGTCTCTATCTACAACTTTCTTCTCAAAGCGCTTAGAGGCTGGCCTGCAGTAGGCGCTATTATACAAATATGTTATATTATTATTATTATTAGTCCTTAATGTATGAAAATAATCCTGCATGTGTCTCTAATGATTTCTTGTCACCTGTGCCTACTTTTGTCCCTGATTACCTAAATGCTTTTAATTTCTTTACCTTGACTTAATTCTTTTTATGTCCAAGACTGGTGTTTTATGTGTGACTGCACTTAGTCACAATGGGGGAATATGTTTTGCCATTTTAGCAGCAGAAAGAAATTGTGAACCAAAGGCATCTTTAATACTTGTGATTCGTTGGGACTGGGGCTTCAGTAACGCCGTGGCATGACGAATATTCCTCTGGTGAGTTCCTAATCCTAGACACTTGAAGTGCGATTTCATGTTGCTGTTGTGCTCTCTCGGTGACCAGAATTAGTTTTGTGTATCAAATACCTTTTCGTCAAATCCTCTTGTTTTCCTGTGCTTTCATTTGTCAGTTCAGAGGCGGTATGGTATGGCTTGCCCTATTAGGACCAAGTCGGAAACTGTAATGAATAACGCATGCAGCATATTTTTCTGGTGATTTCCTTAGACATTAGATTTAGACAAAGGCTGTGCCCTTGGTGACCAGAAGTTGCTTCATGTGTCAAGTACCTCTGTATCAAATCTGTTTGTACTTCCTGCGTGTGCATTTGTTTGCTCAAAGAGATTATGGCTTATCCTATCTGGACAAAGAATTGTACATATCTCTTGTGATTTCTTATCTATTATAACAAAGGATAATTCACAATCACATTGCTGTCATTGTGCCCTCAGTGACCAGAAGTTGTTTCACGTATCAAGTATTTCTCTGTCAAATCCCTTTGTTTTCCTGTGAAACTTTTACGAATAACGTAAGCAGAATATTTCTTAGACTTAGATTTTCTTAGACATTAGAATAAAGGATATTTCACATTGCTGTCATGTGCCCTCAGTGACCAGAAGTTGTTTCACGTATCAAGTATCTTTCTGTCAAATCCTTTTGTTTTCCTGTGTTTACATTTGTCATTTCAGAGGGGATACTGCTTATCCTATCTGGAAGAGGTAGGAAACTGTTATGAATAACGTACGCAGAATATTTCTTAGACATTAGAATAAAGGATATTTCACGTTGCTGCTGTGTGCTCTTGGTGACCAGAATTTGTTTTATCTGTCAAGTACCTCTCTATAAAATCAGTTTGTACTTCCTGCGTGTACATTTGTTTGCTCAAAGAGATTATGGCTTATCCTATCTGGACGAAGAATTGTACATATCTCTTGTGATTTCTTATCTATTATAACAAAGGATATTTCACATTGCTGTCATGTGCCCTCAGTGACCAGAAGTTGTTTCACGTATTTCTCCGTCAAATCCTTTGTTTTCCTGTGAAACTTTTACGAATAACGTTAGCAGAATATTTCTTAGACTTAGATTTTCTTAGACATTAGAATAAAGGATATTTCACATTGCTGTTGTGCCCTCAGTGACCAGAAGTTGTTTCACGTATCAAGTATTTCTCTGTCAAATCCCTTTGTTCTCCTGTGATCAATTTGTCAGTTCAGAGGGGATACTGCTTACCCTTTCTGGACTAAGTAGGAAACTTTTACGTATAACGTATGCAGAATATTTCTTAGACATTAGAATAAAGGATATTTCACGTTGCTGCTGTGTGCTCTTGGTGGCCAGAATTTGTTTTATCTGTCAAGTACCTCTCTATCAAATTCGTTGTTCTTTCTGCTTGTGCATTTGTTTGCTCAAAGAGATTATGGCTTCTCCTATCTGGATGAAGATAGGACTTCTTACCTGTCGCTACCCCCCTGCCACCCCCTCCCCTCTTCAACAAATAGTTAGGATTCTCTCTGTTTCATTCTTGAAATGTACTTACGAACTTGGTGCCAAGCTTTTGTCTTTTCTCTTGTTAGCAAAAAGCATTAACCCCTCACCTGCCGTCCCCCTTCATCAAATAGTTAGGAATTCCTTCATTTTCCTTCTTGAATTTATTTAAAAAACTTGGTTACCTGCCATTTCATCTTCACCAAATTGTTGGGAATCCTTCTTTTCCCTAACTTCAAATGAACTTTACAAACTTTGTCACCTCCAGTCCCCCATCCATTAAATAGTTGGGAATCTCTCCTTCTTCCTTCTTGAAATTTACTTACAAACTTGGTCCCCGAGCTTTTATCTTTTCCTCTGGGATAATTCCTGTGGTCTCAGAGTCAGAGAGAGGTGATGACTTATTATCTGTAGACTCAGAAGGAAACCACTATGAGTTCATAAATGCCCAAAACGAATCTCTAAGGGTTTCATTGATACTTCCTATCAACTTGGTCCTTTTCCAACTTGGTCCCTTCTCCACCTTTGCAGAAATTCCATTTCCTCCTTTAACACTTAAAGTGCCAAGGACTTGAATGCTCTACGGCATTTGTGTGTATTGTAACTCACAAAATTGCGAGCTTGGCACTCGAGGAGTTAAAGCGACTTTGGGAATTGAGGGTCTAAGCCTGTTGTTGTCCTGCAGTTGGTGTTGGTATCTGCAAGGGATGGTGGCCCCCATTCCAGTCCTCAAGAGTAATACACAATGAGTAATATAATCTGCATATTTCTAAGACAATTAATATCATTTGGCTGGCCTTGGTATCTACAAGGGAATATGGCCCCCTATCTATGAGTAACCGAGCATGGTGGCTTAGTGGTTAGAGTGTCCGCCTCATGCAATGGAGGTCCCGGGTTCGAACCCAGACCGGGTCATACCAAAGACTTTAAAAAGGTACCTTCTGCCTTCTAGCCAGGTGCTCAGTATTTATAGATTGAGAAGGGAAAGTTATCACACAAGTTACGAGAGGACTGGCCCCCTTCTGTAGCTTTCGCTGCATTTAGTAGACCATTTAGTGGCCTAGGGCTAATGAATCAGAGATAGGCGCGGCCTTATGTGCCAAAATTGGCACGAGAAGGACTTAAACTAACTATGAGTATTACACAATCTTTAATAATTTTGAAGGCATCTCCTCCAACATCACTCCCATCCTCAGATATTTAAGAATTCCTTTGCTCTGTTTGCGTTCCCTCCTTGAAAGCTTCATAAGAAGTGACTGTCTCAAGAGGCCTTTTGTGGTCCTTTGACTGGCCTTGGGATATGCAGGTAAATGTTAAAGGGATCTAGTAACTTTGTTGACATGTGCAAAAAGTGATGAAGGGTTGATGCAATGTATATTGTTGTTATCTCATATGTCCACAGGGTATTGTGTGAAAATTTCAAGTCAAATGGACATTGCATGGCCAAGTAATGAGCGAAAATGCAAAGTGATATTCACTAACTCACTGCACTCACTTTGTACACGGTTTCAAAACTCCACCTGAGTTTTTCTTATCTGAATACTTCAATCGTACATATCTTTGTAACGAAAGGGAAATTTGAAAAAAATTATTTTATTGTTAATACGAATACAACAAGGTATGAGGGAAGCGCTAGAATTAAAATTTTATTTTGAGGATTTGGACTAAGTCCCTTTTAATAAGCTATTATCCATGAATCCTTTTGGCTGATTTTGTGTCTCCATTGATCAGAATTGTATGAGTAACAAGCATGAAATGTTTCTCTAGTGAATATCGAATACATTTCTCCATTAATTCCATGACACCCCTGGTGATATTAAAGGAAATCCAGTTAGACTTTTTATTGTTGAATGTAACCTTGACTAAACTTGCGATATGTTTTTTTAATTTATGTTTTTTTTTCTTCCATGCTTAGTCATCGGCATATTTATTTATTTATTTATTTATTTTATTTTTATTTTTATTTTTTTTCAACAAATTTTCAAACAAACATTAAGCAATAGATTGTAATTATTATTTCTTACAATCAATGTAGTCCGTGAATATATGTATCAACTTGGCTTGCCAGTTTTAGATATGATTTTAAAATAAGTCGGTGTTTGACATTTCATTTGATGTCAGTTAGTTGCATATATTTTTTATTTTAGATAAAATGTGACCAACCGCTTGTCACAACCTGTTTTATACCTCTCTTTAAAGAGGAAAGACAGCAAGGCGCAAGAGAACCACTAAGTCCATATAATTTTGTTTGAACTTGACAAAGTTACTAATACTCTGAAATATGCAAGTGTTTTTTACCGGTCAGAAAGTAATCTCTACAATCCCATACCCCTATCTGGGTCAAGCCACATGACATGAAATGTTATGTCATAATTGAAACATGACCAATTTTACACCCCATTCAGGACTGCTTAGCCGCAGGGGCTGTCAATCCCTCTAGTTCTGCGTAGGAATTAGAACAAAGGGCTGCTTGCCATTTCAGTAATAATATAACTGGTCACCAGTAACACAATGTCCTGGATGATCATGTACGCAATTTGGCTGATGACCGACTATACGATGACTTGAATTTCAAGCGGCCCATTGTCCTGATGCCTATAAGCAGAACTCAAGGGATTGACTGGATAATGAAAGGAAACAATTAAAATATCTCCTGTGGCAAATAGCAACAATCAATGGGTCCACAGGTGCAAAGCGGTTTAACTGGTTACTGGTAGTCTATGTCTTTTTAGGCCGGAATAAAGTTGAGCAACTGATGAGAATTAGGGTCATGATGTCCATTGATGTACAAGTGGTTGTTGCGAGTTCAAAAAGGATCAGGTCGAGTCGGCTCTGTCTGCGCCGGGCTTAATGTGTGCAGAGCGAACGAATCGCCCCGGAATCTATTGTCTACAAACGCACGCGTGAATAGCATTGGCGCACTCGCAAATGGTTGGCCCGTATGGAACCAGGAAATAGTAGTGGTTCCGTAAGTGGTGGAAATTAATTGCTTTGTTTATGAATTACACAACCCTTTGCAAAATGTTGAGTATCTATCTGATATCACAAAACGGTACCAAAACATATAATAATGTGTTGCTCTTTGCCTGGTGGTCCCCTTTAATCCTCTACATTTGCCTGTTGTTTGGGATTCACCCTATCTGGGGTCGTACCACATAACGTGTAAAGTAATGTCATAATCCAATCAGCACCAAATTTAACCCATTCAGGCCTGTTTAGCCATAAGGGCTGCCACTGCCTTATCCCACTTAACCCGTTCCCTTTGAGAATCTAAAATCCCCATAGACTTTGTACACAACCTACCCGGTTCCCGTAGCCAAGGGGTTAACCCATTCCCTTTGAGAATCTGAAATCCCCATAGACTTTGTAAATAGTCCACCATGTTCCCCATTGACAAGGACTTAATGCACAAGTCGTTTTTGTCCTGTAAGAATGTCGACCCTCACGTGTGCGTGTGGTATGGGATTTCCCCTATCTGGGTGGGTTGTGCTACGTGACATGAAAAGTAATGTCATAATCCAATAAGGACCATATTCAACCCAGTTCCTAGTCTAGTTTTAGACCCATGTAGTACTTATTCACTCCTATATAGCGCCACCAACGAGATAACGTTGTACCACCAGATCACTGGGGTGGCGCAGATCACTGCTCATGGCACAGATCTCTTGTTGGTGGCGCTATATAGGACTTGAGTAAGTTCTACCATTGTCTAAAACTAGACTAACCGGTTCCTGGTCTAGACAGGTGTTGTGAATGGGTAAATACCAGTCCTAAATTGGTTAATGATTATTAGCATTTTCCATGGGAAGAAAACCTTTCCCTGTTATATTCATGGGCATATTAGCATATTTTTGTTGGGGAGGGGTGGGGGAGGGGGTGGGGGGGGGGGGCTGAGGTATGTTGCACATAGAATACCACCCTTCCCATTTTTCACCTGACAAGTCAAAAGGTCCTTGTCAACTTAGCCCAAAAATGGTGTGGTTGTTATGATATTTGCCCCAATATGAAAGCATTTTGCCCAAGTATGAAATAAGTTTGCCCAATTATGACATGAGCTTGCCTAAATGTGGCCGAATATGATATTTTTTGCCGGGATATTACACTGTATGTGGTTTTTCCCAAATTTGATGTGCTTTTTGCTGGAATATCACCGTTTTGAAAACTCTCCAGGGGAGCTGCAGCACCTGCCCTGGCCCTTCCCACCTCCTACTCCTATGGCTACTTTGATTGAAGATCCGGGGTTACTGTAACTGGAGCATATGGCACATGACCCCAAAAGATATATGGAACATGACCAAATTGTGATGATGAAAGTGTGACTGACTGTATCCTTGAAGCGAAAAGGTTTGCCAACCCATCAGAAAACCCTTTTCCTCATTGCATTAGAGGTTTGATCCGCTCATCGTCAGGAAATGCGAGATTCAGACAATCCACAAGAAAGACTCCAGCGTTATTGGTTTAACACCAGGGGGATTAAGTATTATCTTGTGGTTATTTCACAGCAATTAATTACGCACAGTTTTTGCCTAATCTCGTCACGTAGCTGATGAATCTAACCGCAAGTCTGTTGATGCGTTTTGCCTGAATCATCCACTCTGCGTCGGGACCCGATTTGTGCAGAAATGGTCCCATGGTACCTCAACATATTTTGCTGACATTCTATCATGTTCTTCCTTATTATTGTTTCACTTTTTGGGGAAATTTGAAAAGAAAATCAAATCGGATCAAATCAAATCTTCTAGTGACGAACCACAAGTCTGTTCAAGCCATATGTCGAGTTGCATTTTGCCTGAATCTTCCACTCTGCGTTGGGACCCGATTTGCGCAGAAATGGTCCCATAGAACCTCACATATTTTGCTGACATTCTATCATGTTCTTCCTTACTATTGTTTCACTTTTTGGGACATTTGAAAAGAAAATCAAATCGGATCAATTCAAATCTTCTAGTGACGAACCACAAGTCTGTTGAAATTCGATATCAAAGTTGCATTTTGCCTGAATCATCCACTCCGCGTTGGGACACAATTTGTGCAGAAATAGTCCCGTAGTACGTACCTGCTCACGTTGCAGACATTCTCGCCTTTTCTTTCTTATCATTGATTCACTTTTGTGGAGATTTGAAGAAGAAAGTGCATTTAGATCAAATCAAATCAAATCATATCTTCAAATTTTGTCCTCTTTGAGATGATCCCATAATGCATTCTTTTGAGTCTTTCAAAGACTGTTCTACGATGCTATCTTTGAATGATGCCCTGCTGGTGGCATTATTTCATCCTTGTTTGTCTTTGTTTGTGAACGAGAAAACAGGTTAGCTGTATGGGGAACACAAACTCTAGTACTAGTAGGGATAAGTTTGATATTAAATTATATTTTGCATCGCTTCAGTTTGTCCATCTGCGGTTTTGTATCCCTATTCTCCTCTGACTTTGCCCCATCAGAGAGGAGATGATGCTTCCATCATACCTCTAAGGAAGTATTTCAGAGATTCTTTTAAATACAGATTTTCTTTAATGATTTCTATGTGAATATTTTTTGCGCTTCTTGTTATTCGTTTGAGAATAAGACAATAGATTCAATTTGAAAAATGTATATTTTTTACTACCATTTAATGTCATCCCACGGCCTATTTTGATTTCTAGTGTCTTACTGACTCAGACCCCTCTGACAGGGAGATGAGGGGTGCGGGAATACCCCCTTGTACCTCTTCTGAATCTTTCTTTGTGGCATTGATTTGTGCTTTCCTCGTTTTTTCTTTGTTTTTCTTTGTTTGGGAATGAGAAAACAGATTAAATTTGATAAATGTAAATTTCGCAGCTTTTAATGTTTTTCCACTGGGGTTTTATTTTCCAGCTGCTTACCGAATAGGCCCCCATTTAAATGGGGACATGAGAACCCTCGAGGGGTGCAGGAATATTACCCTAGCACCTGCTCTGTAGTCTGAGATTATTACTTGCACATTTTGTTTTGTATTTTTGTTTTTATTTTCCATTGTTTATTCATGTTTATTAAATATGATGAATAGATTTTGATGGACTAAATGGGGACAGGAGAACCCAGGGATGTTGGAATGTTACCCTAACACCTGCTCTGTAGCCTTGAGATTAATACTTTCACATTACTTTGTATTTTATTTTTATTTTCTAAATGTTCTATTGTTTCGTCATGTTTATTAAATATGAGGAATAGGTTTTGATGGACTAGGGTTTCATCTCTGACTCAGCCCCTATGGAGGGGGAGAGTTGGGAGAGGTGTAGAAACATTCTCACTTTACCCAATCAGAAGTCTTGAGATGCATGCTAACCCATCCCTTTGTAAACAGTTATTTTTGTTGATCTGTTTAATAGTTTATGTTGTTTATTCATGCTTACTACAAATGAGGAAGAGGTTTTGATCGGCTAGGGTTTCGTTCACATGTGCAGATTGACTCAGCCACTGCAAATGGGGAGATGGGGGATGTAGAAAACGGAAATCGGGAAGGAGATTCACGCTCACGCATCATCCTGTTGTGCTTCAATTTGTTTACATATTTGTTTGCTTTCATGGTTTATATGATATTTATTACAAAAGAAGAATTTGTTTTGATCGACTGGGGTTTTGTTCCTCGTTGCGAATTGACTCCGCCCCTTTGAATGGGGAGATGAGAGGTGTAGAAACGTTCCCGATTTGCTCGATCGGAAAGCGGGAGATTCACTCTCCCTCATTCCATTTTTGTTTTAGTTAGTTTATATATTTGCTTTGTTGCAAATGTTTTTGTTTTTATTCATCACTGTATTGCACATTAAAAAAACATGAACGAATGAAGCAAAATAAATACAGGTCCAGGTCATGTCATATTTATTACAAAAGGAGTATTTGTTTTGCTCTGCTGGTGTTAGGATTATTCTCATTTTACCTGATCAGAAGTC